>QVTF01005322.1:0-28922 GCA_003573665.1 Oxygymnocypris stewartii
TGTCTAGCAATTTGAGAAACTACAATAAACTACAAGTAGGCCACACGCGGCTACAAGTATATATATCTTGGAAAATCTGAGTACAGTTTTTGACCTTGTTAAGATCTTTTCTGAAGCATGTTTCAGAAATGTGAGAGATACATTTTTCTTAGTCAGTAAATTGGCGAATGCCCCCAAATAATATTAAATACACACTGTTCAAGTGAGGTTGCACAGTAAATCTACTGTGCATGTTTTGCACAGTCATAAGAAGGAAATGAATATAGTTTGAGCATCTTTATAAATAACTCTTAAGGCCCGGTGCCCAGAAAGGTTTGCATGAGTATCCCCGGGCATTTGGAGTGAAAGAGGAAGGTCGTTTAAAGGATGGAACACATGCAGAAGATTCCTGTGTGCCGTGACTGAACAAACCCAGGGCTCAGTAGGAGCCATTCGTCTTCCTCTCTACATCCAATTATTCAACCCGCTCTCACCCACTGAGAAAAATGGAGCAAACGAGGGAGAGCTTAATTAGTGATAATTAAAGACCAAAAAGGAATAGAAGAGAGGCACAGCAAAAATACCCTGCCAAGTTAGGCAGAGGGACAAGTCGTGGATGAAAAGAGAGAGTGAGAGAGGAGAGGAGATGGGGTAAAAAACAGAAAGTGGAAAGTAGCATTATGGAGCAGATTTTTTAGTTGTAAAGTTTCAAAATCTCTAGGGTTTTTCCTGCATTTTTGGCAGGCATGTAAGCAAAAATTTCAGCAACCACAGCAAATGTTACAATATTTATTTTGTATTTATTTTAAACAGTCTTTTTGACATTTATTTGGCAACTATGGCAATTAATAATGTCAGAGCTAAAATCGCTTTTTAAATGTGTGCAAATGATACACATGAATGATTAATTTTTAAGTAATGTGGTGCAGACGCGATTTCTTTAAGACTGCAAGGGAAGCTCAGCTTCCCCTATAATTGTCAAAAAATGAATGGTCAAATATATGTACTATTATGTTAACATTTTATTGACTAAAAATGCGTTAAACACGTTCATCTCGAACGAAAACAATTTCGTTCAGAATCAGCTACTTAGGTCGGCTGACTCGATTTCCTTCTCATTCATTCCCGTAGCGTACAGTGCATTACTCTGTTGAAGCCCAGCGTCCATTGACTTCAATGGGGCTGCTGTAAACAGTTTTTTTCAGTGCATAGAAACAAGACGGTCATTGGATAATGCTGCGATTATGTCCCGCACACGGACGCTCAGCGTCTCTGGGATGAATGGAGGAGTGGGGCTGGCCCGGACTCCGAGCGTCTGCGTGATGATTGGAGGGTCTGTCGAAAGACTGCATCTCCTTTTGATTGACAGCGATTTTGTACTATAAAAGTCACTGACACTGAAGCTATTCGAGCTCAGTCCCATCGCGGAAGTGTAGTAGAAAGACAAACTGCTGCAACCTATTTCTTGGTATTTGCTTGGTGAAATTGCTAGCCAATTTTCATCATACATTTCACCCAGATTCCTTGTTTCAGTTCAACCTAATTCCCATATTTCGAGTTTAATATCTTTTTTTAGATCGTTTGTTCATTCATTCATTCATTCATTCAAACATACAGTAGGCTAGAAAATTTTCTTGAAAAGGAATGTTGGGCAGAATTTAGGTATAAATAAATGGTAAATTTTTATGATGTTGGCCAAAAATGAGCTTCCCCTCTTTGAAAGACCAGCAGCCGCCACTGATGTATGATTAAAATGAAATATAATTCTACTAAATTCTACACAGGTGAAGGCAGCTATGAAACGGCGTATTCAAACAGTAGTTATAATAGTTTTGATTATTTTAAGCAATTAAATGTTTCTTTAGAATCAAAGTATCAATGTCAAATTAAAGTATAGGTTTTTCAAGTTTAGGTTATGTATGCATGTATGTATTCATTTATTCATTCATTTTATACATTTTTTATACAATTATTTTATAGAAAGAATTTTTACTCCTAAATTGCTAAAAAAATTGTAAACAATTACAAGTAAATAAGTGATATGCTGAAATTTGAAGTAAAAATACTCAAAACATATCTAATGATCTTCCAACTATGGAAAAGTATTTTAATTTTATTACATTTTATCTTATAGAAATTTACCTTAATTTAAATTTACATTGTCCAGACATGGTGTGTATGCTCATATATGACCTATGCTGTATATTAGCTACCTCTGAAGTCTTTTCTTTGACCAGGAGAAAAGCCGTGTAAATTGCATAGTCCCTCCTCCTCTTCTCTCTTCTTATCTATGGGTTCCTGTGTCTTTGGCCTGTATCTCTTGGGTACTGATCCTTATGCGTCCATAACATTGGCCTCTGCTCCCTCCTCCTTACATTCCAGCAGTGTAGTGAGTCCCAGCTGGCTGGCGGCGAGTGACGGGCACGTCCTTCACGAGAGTCACTCCACCTGAGGGTTCAACCTTCTCCTTAGTCCTCAAAGCACTTTCATTTTCTTCTCTTTCTTCTCTTTTCGACTTCTCTTCTCTTCTGTTAATCTCACTAAATACGGTCCATTTACATGGGCTGTCTGATCAGCTAATACGTACTTGAGAGGGACTGTGTATGAGATGTTCGAGAAAAGAAGAAAGATAAATAATGTAGTGTGAATTTGAATTATTGTGTAGTTTTTACACTACCGTTCAAAGGGGAAAAAGTAGAAAATATTCAATTTTTATGAAGAAATTGGTACTTTTATTTACCAACATTCTTAAAACTATGTATTTGCATTGATGGATGCATGAAGAACCTTTAACATCCTTGGAAACTTTCCATTCCACAAAAGTTTCTTAATAGTGGAAAAATATTATTTAGATTATTAAAATCTAAAAAGCCGATTCAAACACTTGGGAGAGCTTCACAAGGAGTGAACTGAAGCTGGAGTCAGTGCATCAAGAGTCACAACGCTCAGACATCTTCAGGAAAAGGATTAACAAGCCACTTCTAAAACAGAAACATCATCAGAAACATCTCACCTGGGGTATAGAGAAAAAGAACTGGACTGTTGCTCAGTGGTCCAAAGTCCTCTTTTCAGATAAAAGTAAATTTTGCATTTAATTTGGAAATCAAGGTCCCAGAGTCTGGAGGACGAGTGGAGAGGCACAGAATCCATGTTGCTTGAAGTCCAGTGTGAAGTTTCCACAGTCAGTGATGATTTGGGCTGCCATGTCATCTGCTGGTCCACAGGAAATTTTATAGCACTTCATGCTTCCTTCTGCTGACAAACTTTATGGAGATGCTGATTTAATTTTCCAGCAGGACTTGGCACCTGCCTACACTGCCAAAGGTACCAAAAGCTGGTTCAATGACCATGGTGTTACTGTGCTTGATTGGCCAGCAAACTCGCCTGACCTGAACCCAAGCCTGGGTATTGTCAAGAGGAAGATGAGAGACACCAGACCCAACAATGCAGATGACCTGACGGCCGCTATCAAAGCAACCTGGGCTTACATACCACCTCAGCAGTGCCACAGGCTGATTGTCTCCATGCCACGCCGCATTGATGCAGTAATTCATGCAAAAGAAGGCCCAACCAAGTATTGAGTGCATAGAAATGAACATACTTTTCAGAAGCCTGACATTTCTGTTTAAAATATCCTTTTTTTTATTGATCTTATGTAATATTCTAATTTTATGAGACACTGAATTTTGGGTTTTCGTTATCCGTAAGGCATAATCATTCAAATTTCAAGAAATAAAGGATTTAAATATTTCACTCTATGTGTAATGCATCTATATAATATATGGGTTTCACTTTTTTAAATAAGTGAACAAATATTGACCCTTTTCATGACATTCATTTTTTTTATATGTACCTGTAAGTACAAGTGCACTCCACTTCAGCAGCTGAAAAGGGAGACTGAAAAAGTATTACGATTTACACACTTCATTCAGTAGCACGACCAGTTTTAACTGTGCCAAGATAATTTCGGTTTCTCTAGTACCAAATTAGAACATTCGAATGATTTCCTATGATGAACTAACACAGTGTTTTCTTAGTAGACCTGAGTAATGGCTGCTGGACATGGGCTTTTCATTCACAGGTAAAGATGGAATAATGAAATAGTTATATCATGCAATAATAATAATAATAATCTTTGACTCTTATTTTTTATTTTTTTTACCTTTGTTGAACAAAAGTATATATTTTGTAATGATGGTGTAACTAAATTTAGCTAAATATGCTGGAACCTATTTTTCTCTCACAATTTTATTATTTATTCACCTTCTACTAATCTATAAAAATCGAACTAATAAATAATGCACAATAAATACCAAATAAATAAATAAACATAAACAAACAAATTAATAAATAAATACATGTATTTATTTACTTATTTATTAATTCATACATACCACAGCGTGTATCACATTGTGAGGTATTTGGCAATCCTCTTATTTAAATCTGTCTCTCTGACTTGTGATCATTTGAGCAATGCTATTTTTACCATCACATTGTCAGAACATAGCATCATTTCATCTGCTTGTTGTGCTTTGCACCGTTGAATAGGCCCTGCACGTTTGAACGTGGCGCTTGCATGTTTATATGTCCTGCGTTTAGAAGATTAAAATTGACCTCTGTAATTTTTGATCCATTCAGTAGCATTGCAGGTGTTCATGAGTGACTCAGAACCATTATCATCGACAAAGAAACAAAGGCACACAGCTGCGGCATAGAGACTAGAGACACACAATCACACACACTCGCTCATTTACCTCTAACTCACTGATGCAGTAGACAGTAATTTTATCACTGTAATTAAGTCTCTAATAAAAATATCCACACATACAGCTCCAGATAAGTGTTTGTGTGATAGTGTGATAGACAGATGGTCACACTCCGCTCTGGTGAGCACTAGAAACTTGCAAGTACTTGTCAACTCTGATGATCTCCTTCGCAATACGCCATTGCTTCTAAAAGACCCAAACATCACACTTGTAACAGCCAGGTGTATTATAAAGAATCCCTAAAATTAAAATGTGTAAATTAACAGGTGAGTGAAAAGACTAGAATTAAGGGATGCAACTATATGTATATATATACACAGTAGTGGGTACACCCCTCAAATTGTTGTAAATATTTTATTATATCTTTTCATGTGACAACACTGAGGTGAACACACACTCGGAGCAGTGGGCAGCCATTTATGCTGCGGCGCCCAGGGAGTTGGGAGTTCGGTGTCTTGCTCAAGAGCACCTCAGTCATGGTATTGAGGGTGGAGAGAGCACTGGATATTCACTCCCCCCACCAACAATTCCTGCCGGCCTGAGACTCGAACTTGCAACCTTTGGATTACGAGTCCGACTCTCTAAACATTAGGCCACGACTTCCTTCCATTATATTACAGACCCATCAATCATGCCATTCACGGTAAAAAAAAAAGTCCTGTTATTAAGTCATTATTATTAATATTATTATTAGTTTCTCCACTACTACAGAAGTAGGAGCTTTACCAGCAAGATGTGGATAAGTCAGTATTCATGCGGTGCAGATGAGTCAATTAGGCCTAACTCTCAAGAACGTGTGTGGTATTTCAGTGCTTTGGTCTCGTGAATGTTTTATTAGATCTTTTGTACATAAGCCTTGCTGCTCGGTACACCGGGGAAACCTGTTTTTATAGACATAAGTAAACCTGCATGTTAACAAACAGATAGCACAAGGTCATAATAGCTTTCCTGTCTTCCTGGATTCATCTTTTCTGGGTCTGTATTTCAGCTTTCCAGTCTCCTGCTTCTCTCCTTCCTGTGTCTTTGGTGCATTTAATATTTATTGAGCATGGTGGAGGTTCATAACAGCAGGCTCAGATGACCTTGATCAGGCAGGCGTGAGAACAATTACAGGAAAACAAACCAGCACAAAATTAGATTTTACGTGTTCTTCCTTGAGGTGAATTGGTGCCCCAATTAGTTTATATCCAGTTAGTTTTTTGTTGTTTTTTGTAGTGCAAATTACAACTGCCAATTACCTTACACTTGAAAGCTTTTACAATAGCACAGGTCACATTACTTCCTAAAAGTTACCCTTTGAGATATGTGTGTAATAACAAAGTTATATACTTTTTAAATACTTATTTTATATTTATACATTTTAAAATCTTTACATATATATATATATATATATATATATATTTAATAACTCAAAAGGACAAAAATATTTACATACTGTGTTTACTGTATATTTTTGTGGTCCATTTTTTATGTGTTACATTTGATATATATATATATAATTCAGCATACAAATTTATAATCTTATTTTTTTCTGTGATGCAAAGCTAAATTTTCAGCATCATTACTCCAGTCTTCAGTGTCACATGATACTTCAGAAATCATTGTAATATGCAGATTTGATGTTCAAAAAACCTTTGTCATAGTTATCACTGTTGAAAACAGTTTTCTGCTTAATATTTTAGTGGGAAAGGTGCTGTATTTTTCCAGACTCTTAGATTAATTGAGTTCAAAATATCTTAAGTGACTTTGCTAATTATTTTAAATGTTGTTATTGTCACTCATGTTCAAATTAATTATCCTTGCTGATTAAAAGTATTATTAAAACAAGAAGAAAAAAAAAACTATTGAAATCACCAAACTTTTGAAAGTCAATTATATAATCCATTATATATATATATATATATATATTTGATATGACTTTCTCTTCCAGATTTGTACAATATTCATTCAGCTTTTTGGCCATGTCTTTCAAGCGTTTGAGTGATTTTTAGTCAGTAAACCTCTACTTCAGGTGCCGAGCTCGTGCCTGGTATCTCTGAGAGTTGGATCACTGATCTCACTAAATTGGTACAATTAAATCACGAGCGGGTGGTGGAGACCGTCACCCACGTGATGCATCCAAACTGTGTTCCCGCAGCACCTGAAAGAGCTCGTTCTTGCTCTGATTCCAACTCCCCTCACTAATTAGGCAAAATTCCACTCATATTTGCAGATTTGCATACTTAAAAATGATATGATAATGTCAAGGCTGGTTTGATATGCTGCCTCTGTCTTTCTTGTGTTACCGTAGATTAGTAAAGCTTTTTTATTTTTTGAACCAGGCTAATCTTTGTCTCGAAGCTTAATGTCAGACTTTGCTCACCTTGAAGGAAGGCGGAAAGGGTATCAGAGAATAACGACTGGGTGTCGTTTCGGGAGACAAGGAAGGAGGAGAGGAGGTTGTGATTGGGAACAATGGGAAAGAAATCAGAACGGAACAGTAAGTCATAAAGGCTTTAAGGGCATGTGCATCTCTGGCTCTGACTGATGGACTCCCGAGGGCTTCAGAGTTCAGACATATTCTGTTGCTCACGATGGAATCCATACAACTATTATACCTGAATGTGTTATGAAACGTTCATAAATCACACTGAAAACATTGATATGCTATTGGTTTCGAGCACTTAATGTCAATTAATCCTCGGCGTGGCTTGTTTCTTAGATACAAATTTAGTTAAATCCTTGATTAAATCGCACTGCCAGCAATTAGTTCCTATTGAAAATCGTTAATAGCTCAGACCTGTACTTCATCAGTAGTCAGATAACTAGTCCAAAATTAAGTTCTCAGGGGCGGTAGAAATCAATTAAGTCAGCTGTTGCTCATCAGTCATCTGGTTTTGCTGATGTACAAAAATGTACAACCAGCATTAGTTAAGCTCTATTCACACATGGTTTGGATAAATAATATATATATATATATATATATACATACAAATGTTATTAGTATTATATAACCATTTATTTATTTTATGTATGTATTGATAATAACTATATATATATATATATATATATATATAATAATATAAATGTGCTTTTATATTATGCATGTATTTTAATAAGTTATTAATATGTATTGATAAATAAATATTAATATAGTTTTCTAATTATTGTAGTTTATAATATAGTGTACATTTCTTCTTGTTCATTTATTTAATAATTTAGATTATTTATATTATTAGTTATATGCATTCTCTATTATTTATGTGTAGTAGACTTACACAAGTTTATTTCATAATGGTCAGAACCTCAAAACCTTTTTTTTCTTGTGTGTTTGATGGCAACATTTTGTCAAGTGAAGCAAACTTCTACATTAATCTCTGTTCAGTGTGTAGGGATCCTGAGAATCGAAACACAACTTGAGTCAGAAGTATGACAGTTAACCATGATTCTTAGACACACTCAGGATTAGATCATTGCTTTGAGGAGTTCAGCTAAACTTCCCTGTTTGCTGGCAGGACTGGACGCTTCTGCTCTGAGTCACTGATGCACGAGATGCCGTGTTTCCTGCAGCACTGATGGCTCACGTGACGAGGGACTTTGCTGTCTGCATAATTTGATTGTTAGCATATGGTGCTATGCTTACGGAACAGCCTCAACTCATCAAATATTCACCATTACAAACAGAACAAAAAGCTCCCCCCACCCGCTGTGACATTCATATTTAATTCAGCTCACTCTGTCTTTGCTCTGTCTTTCTCAAGGCCCTGAAGGTTTCCGTGGCTTCTCTATTGTTTTTCTCCTCATTTCTCTGTCTCTCAGGACAAGCACTCTCTCAAACCACTGACATCTTTAGAGCAGCAGGGGTGGGTGATAAAATGATCAAAATATTACAAGATGTGAGTGTTTTTATATTATGGTACATAATATATATATACCTATTTTTGTCATTTTAGAGCGGTCTTCTATTGTGGCCAGCCTAAGGCAACCTGTGCAATAATCATGCTGTCTAATCAGCATCTTGATATGCCACACCTGTGAGGTAGATGGATAATCTCGGCAAAGGAGAAGTGCTCACTAACACAGATTTAGACTGATTTGTGAACAATATTTGAGAGAAATAGGCCTTTTGTGTACATGGAAAAAGTCTTAGATCTTTGAGTTCAGCTCATGAAAAATGGGGGCAAACACAAAAGTGTTGCGTTTATAATTTTGTTCAGTGTATATAGGCCTATATATGGACACACACACACACAAAACTTAATCTTTCTTCTTCACCTTTGCTATTCTTTTCTTTCAAGAAGAAAACAAGTCGGAAACAGGAAACAGGAAGCACTTGAGATTGAACAGTGATCATGATTCAGTTGTAGATGGTGAGAGAGATTTGTCTATCAGCAAAGAAAAAGGTCAAGACATTGCCAATGACCGGACATTATCAGATCATACCCAAAGTCAAACCTGTGCTGAGAGTCACTCAGTGTTTGTTGGTATAGTAGGAAACCTGTGGTTTCAAGAAGAAACTTTAACATCCATGGATCCATTCCACTGCACAGCAGATTCTTTAAAATGAAAAAAATGATTAGATTGTCAAAATGTTCCTTACACCAACAATAATAAACAAACAAACAAAAAAAGGTTCTTTATAGAACTGTTTACTGATCAGTTTTCGAGGAACCGAAAATGTTTTTTCTATTGCTTTGCTTATGAAAGCTTTTGGAACCATTATTTATAAGTGTAACCACTTTTGAAATCACTTGCAGCATCTCTTTCTACCTGCTGCTTCTTTTCATCCAAAGCTTAGCACATTAACCAATGACCATTGATCTTTCCCTCTTCCACTAATCTTTCTTTGTTCATATTGGTGGACCTTCCATGGCCTCTTGTCTTGCTTCGAATCCTTCAGGCAGCTAATTACAGCCAAGCAATTCACTTATCAGAGAAGCACTTTGCCATAAATTAATAGCAGCCCTGAAAACAAATCTCATCTGACTCTCTGGGTGACCGAAGCGTTTGTTTGAATTTCCTGTATCTGATTCCTCACCGCCTGTGAAATTTAATTAAATATGCCTCGTCACATTTCACATTGTTCTCTTAGCATCCTCTTTCTATCTCCCAATCTCTGTCTATTTCTCTCTGAGGCATCTCTCTCTTTTTCACAGCTCTCTTGGGTTTCTAAGACCATCACACAAGGCTGTGTTCACACCTGGTATTAAGAGAAAGTTCATCTCAAAATTATATTCCGTCATCGTTTGCTCACCTTCATGTCATTTCAAACCTGTATGAATCTTTCTACAAAAGACGAACATCAGTGGGGTCTAATTTTGTTTAGTTGTTTTGGACCTAATTTGTCTTTCATTCAGCACTCTTAAAAAAGAGTGGTTTTCAAAGTGATGCAATTTAATATATATTTTTTCTTGGTGTGAGAAAGAAATGTAATAAAAATTTGTACAATGGAAAGGCTCCATGGATGTTAATTGTTCTCCATGGAACCATCAGAGTCAAAGAAGAACCTTTATATTTAAGAATAAAACAGTTGTAACGTTCTTCAAAATATTTTTTGTGTTAAGCAGAGGAAAGAAAGCCATACAGGTTTCGAACAGCACTCAAATTATGACATAAGTGTCATGTTTGGGTGACATCTCTTTAATACCAGGTGAAAACGGGGCTAAACTGAAAACAGAAGAAAGAACTCAGCTAGCATCATTGAACTGTTAGCAATGGCAGGTGGCAGAGTTCATTGCTGAACTCATTGCTGAACTCTTCACCGTAGTTCTGTAAGTCTCTGATTCTAAAGACTGAAGCTGGTTGACTGTAGAGTCGTCAATGCGTACACCTGAGCTCTTGGTAACACTCTCCATGTCAAGTCTGTCTGAGGTGAGGTTTGCAAAGAACAACTGCCTTGGGCTCCATCAGGATTGTGTGGGAGTATTTTTGTTCCTCTTTCTCTCTTTCATATCTAATTTACACCCTCACACAGTTTGCTTCAACATCTACTTAGCTGACTAAAAATGAGTTATGAGAAAGGAGGGTGGAGGGGTAAATCAACCTTTTCCATTTGATAAAGAAAGCTAATTGCCAAGAACGCTCTTCAGGGACATGCCATTTGGTTTTCCTCAGGTGTTCAATTCCTGATTTATGCTTGTCTTTACTTTTTTAGCAGGCATATGTCTCACCCTGCAGGTGGTTGTTTAAATGTTTAGAATATGATCTGCTTTTATATGTCTGACTAATTCATCTCCAGGCTCTGATAACCACAGGTTCACCGTTTTAGTGTGGAACGTGCTGTTTAGATGTGATATTTAGAATTCATGTTGGAATTTTATTTTTGTTATTGAAGCTGACTGGTTCAAATGAGTTTCTCTCCTCACGGGGAGAGTGAATTTGAATGGGCCGGTAGGAGTGACATGCGTATGTTCAAAGTTGATTCCAAAGGCGTCATCATGGAGATTTATCCAGTCCAACTACCTGAGCAGACACTTTGAAGAGCTTAAACTGACCCTACACTGAACCCTCTACCCTCAGAAACTCCTTTCAGATGCCACACTGTCCTCCTCTCTGTATCTCTTTGTATGTTTGTCCACCTCCTACCCTGCAGGCTTCATTTGTGTTGGTGTGAAGCTGGCATCCCCAAGGTTCCGTCTTTGGCCACTTTTTTCTTGTGTGTGTGTCTTTCAGTATTTTGCTTGTAAAGCTCATGATGTGTCCCAGCATCTGCTCAGCAGCTCAGAGGTAAACACAGACAGAGGGTCCAACTGAGCGGGAAAGCAGACATTGTAGTCAGGGGCCGTTATGTGTATCAGTTTGGCTTGCCTAGAGATGCAGACATACACTTGTTTATACTGCGGGCATCTTTCTCAGCGCAGGCTAAGCGGGCAGCAGGCCACTCCATCACTCCATGTTGGCGAAAACAGCTGGAAAGCACACGCTCACACACATCTGTTGGACTTGGACTGATGTGACCGAGATGGCTCCTTCTGATTGGTTATCAGAGGGAACCATCAGTCATCTGATTCACCCTGTGCTCAGAAATGTGTGTTAGAAAGAAGGGGATGAGATTTGCATGCCTGCGTGAGAGTCTGTGTAATGTGTTGTTGCAATCAAAACACTGGAGGTAACTAGATTTTTTTAATGGCCTATTAGTCCATATTCAAGTATTTTATCTATTCATTTAAATGTTTTTACGTAACAATAACACATGCACAATATAACAATAACACATGAAACTGTCTTTGTTCTTTTGATCATCTGAAATAACACTATATTGTGTACACTAATGTAACATGGTATTATTGTGAAGTAATTTGTTATTACGTTATTCTTGTTTTAGTGTGTTATGGAAATAGCACATTCACAACGTGACTTACACATTCTGACGAGCATGTAACAAGTTCACTTGTGTGTCCATATTTTGTGTGGATGTAAGTTGTAATATTTGTAGGTATACCATATATCCGTGTGCCTGATATTATTGAGAGTTATTTGGATTATGTGAAAACTTTTTTTTCTAGATTTTTCTTTAAATAAGATGTTAGTAACTTGCTTTGTAATACCTTGGAGTGTTCTCTTTTTCTGTCAAATAATTTTTTATTATAATCGTTTAAATATCATCATGATGCACTTTTTCTCTTTTACCTACTGTATTTACATATTCACTTCCTTAACAATGGGTTGCTATGGAAAAAGGCCAACTTTGTACATAGGCAAACTATCCAAAAATTGCATTCAGACTCAATTCAACACATCCTGTATAAATGGCCCCTAATAAAGATAAATCTAAGCTTGCAAGTGACAGAATTTTGAGAAGGAGAGACAGTGCGGGGGGGGTATCAAGCTTATGAGATTCTGAGATAAAGTGTGTATATTTTCTAGAATGAGATAGAAAGAGAGATTGAAAAATCCTGTCTCATGAGAGAAGAGGCCGGTAATGAAAGAGAGGGAGAAAGAGAAGAGGAGGAGGGTTATACCGCAGATAATTATCATTGCATAATCATAAGAAATACTTTGCCGTGTAGTAGATGTGTATTGATCCTGGCATTGAGAAACAAGTGCCCAGATCAGATAGAGCAAGAGAGAAACTAAAATATCCTCAGTTTACGCAACCCGAGCTGCTCTTATTCACAAACTTACACCATCCTTCAGCGGATTTAAATAAGCTCTGCATTTTTAATGGAAAATTAGACACCGTTACCCAGAATTCCCTTGCTACATGTCTCCGTTTTGTGCACGGGCTTGGACACCCCATATAACACGTATCATTTAATTTCCACCCCATTAACTTAAGAGAAAAAAACTATTTCAACATCAAGCATCAAGTCACGCCGCAGCTGTGCGCAGAGCGAAGACGAGTCAAATTAAATAAAGTCTGACTGCCGTCTTTGGCATCTTCCTCTACTCTCGTCATCACATTATGATACTGACGCTCTGGCATGCTGTTGCTTCATGGTTCATGGACCAGTGCACTTCTAGCCCACAGATATAATTGTTTTAATGTGTAAACTGTATGCTCATTCCATTTGGGAGAGCAAAGAGAACCAGACTGCCTTGATTTATACAGCGCACATGGAGAGAGACATGGACCGTGGTAATTGAGTAGCAAGCAATGCGTTAGGACTGGAGAATTAGTCTGCATGGCATCAGGAAGTTTGGCTTGTTTTGGCTTTTACCTGTACATATTACATATGCCTAGTGGTGTTTCATTTGTGAATGCAACTTTAAAGTGAATGAATCATTCCATTGAATCCATTGACTCATTGTCATTCAGAACAAGAACAGAATTATTGAATCATAATTGTGTATACATGACTGATTTTAATGATAGTTAAATTTACATTTCGGCTGTTGTTGATTTTATTTATAGCTTAGAGCTACATGTACTGTATATATCCAAAATTTAAAATACATTAAAAATATCAGCCTTTTTTATTTGTAAGGAAATGCTTTTGATGCTTGAATGCTTTAATTAAGTCTCATAGTCATTTTATTGAAATCCAAATTAATTAATTAATCATAATAAGACTTGTTTATTTATAAATGATGATTCTGATCAACCAATTCGATGAGTTGCTCATAACATGGAAATGATGTGCATTTCTCATCAACTTTTGGTGTAAATATATAATGTCACTGAACAATTCTGAATATTTATATGTTGGATTTATTCTATATTTAGCTACAAATAGGCAATATAAAATTGGAATAAAAAATCCAGTATATATACACTAATTATCAGTGCTGCCATTGACCAATTCGAATAAAATATTCCAGAAATAATAAGATATAATGGATTTCTACTTGATTTACCCTAGAAATAGACTAGAGAAGTTTGTCCTTGGAAAACTTGCCCCAACATTGCTAAGATGTTCTCGTGGGTTGCTAGGTTGTTGTAAGGTGTACGTGTTCTGCATGGTTGTTGGGTGTTTTTGGATGTCTATTCCATTCCTTTTCCATCAGTATGATATTTAACCTTTCTCCTTTGTTTCTCTCAGCTCCAATGTCTATTTTCCCATCCACACCTCCTCTTTGTTGCTTCATCTATCATGTAGAGAGCCAAATTGCCCTTAAAAAGATGATAATTGAGAGAAGTGGAATCCCAGTGACAGGCTGAATGGTGAAAAGAGTATATGGTGAACCTGCCGAGAAAATAAAGGTGCAACAAGCTCTGACACGGTTCTGACAATCTCCATCAGGACCCTCACGCACACACACTTAACAATGAAGCGGAAGCAGGCTGTTACCAAAATTACAGCATATCCCCAGGCACAGCACACAACTGAGTTTTGCATTTAGACGGGCCTTTAGAAACCTAAAGATGCGCCTTTTAATATTCAACTCATAGCCGAACACACACATATACATAAAACAGACTTCTGACTAAACAGTTTCCCTGCCACCAGTCGCTAAATGGATCCGTGCCGAATCCCAAACGCACCGGCAGAAGGGCGATAAAGCGAGCGGACTGCTTGGAAGCAGTTGTTTACATGTGCCCACCAACTGTTAACTTTTCCCTTTTGTTACAGCAGCAAATTCATCCCTTGTTCATATATGAAAACGATATAAAAAGATATAGGAAAAGAAGTAGAGAGTTGTGGGCATTCTGCCCAGTCTTTGAAGCTATTGCTCTTAATCACAGATGCCATGCTTCTCCAACGGATGAAAGAATACCTGAAAAAAATGCTCCTCGGCTCTATCAGTTCTTTCTTAAAGCCTTTCTGCATGACCGTTATATCAGCCAAGGTCACAGACCTGGACCGCCCAAAACAGTTGGCAAGTGTCCCTTCAGATGAGAGGTTTACAGTTGATTCATCTTTCCAGAAGCGTCATGCCCGTTCAAGCCATAGGGTCACATGCCCCCTCAGATTTTAAATGTAACTTCCAAAATAATTTTTTGTGCCTTTGAAAATGGAGCTGCATTATTGTTGTAGGTTTAAAAAGGTTGCTGTGGAAGAGATTGCAAAGTCTAAGTGGGTATGTATCTAGATAATTTGTGTTAAATGGAAAATGGTCATCATATACAGTGTCCACCTTTATATTTTATACAGAATACACATATATATTATATAAGCAAAACTTTTGAATTAACAAAAAAGTATACATTAATTTAATTATAAAGCATGCAACATTGTTGAAAAAAAGAAAAAAACTTTAAAAGATAATTGTATTTATTTTTTTAAATGTAAAGGATTTTTATTTAATTCTTTTTTAGTGGGCCAGGACTTTTACTGAGTGCCCTCAAAAACATATAAATAGTTGCATGATGCCCCTGCTTCTGCCTGTATGATTTGTCATGCTGCATGTGTATAATCATAATAAATGAAATGGAACAGGCGTTTAGTATGAGCAATGTAGTTGGAGGGGAAGAGCTTTGGATATTAGAGTCTTTCATGAATGAAGGGATGACAAAACCGACAAAGAAAGATTGTCAGCCAGAGGGAGTTTGTGAATGGAAAATCCAGAGTTTGATAGGGAGATTTTGCCTTCGTATAAAGCTTTTTCATCGCATTTACAGCGCCAGCTGCCAAGCCTCTGTGACATATGAGACCGGCCACAATGACTTTCACAGCAAATACTCAGATTCATTATTTATTTTAGAAGGAGTATGAAATCCCATTCATTTATTCTCCATTGGCGTAATGGATAGGGGACTCCGTGAAGGTAAAGCAGGCATATTGGATGGGAAATTCTTGTACCTCGTTCCCAGCATGGCACACTGGGTCATCTATTTTTGCGCAGCGCTGCAATTTTTCTCTCGAATGAGCTCGAGGGTTGACACCCTAGTCACGAATGCAATGCTATGGGGAAAAACAAATAAATAATATATATATTGAAATATAACAGATCAAATAATGAACTCCATTGACTGGATCAGAAATGCTTAGGTGAAGTTTTTATGATTCTTTTGTGAATTCGAAAAAGCTCCCATCTCAGCTTCTCCTCATATCCATTTTACAGCTGGGTTAAGATGAAATACGCTTGGAATAACTGAATATGTATGACTTTCTTTATGTATGGGAATGCAAATAAACCATATTGTTTTCCTTTAGGTGTGTAATGTCTGCATGATGGGTCCGATGTGAAATAATCAATTTCTGAGGTAGAGACAGAGAGAGAAAGGCAGAGATGCGGTGCATGAATTATGCATAAAAACAAAAGGAATGGAGTTTATTCTCTTCTTGTTAGAGGTGTTCTCCTCATTGGTTGAGACTTGCTGCCATATCAGATAGATCAATCCGTTACTGTGGGAAAGAGAGCACGCTGCTGGTTGAAGATGATGATTAGACAACCTGATGGAAAGAGAAACCTGATGAAAGTTTTTGGGCCTCACTGAAAGAAAAAAAAACGCAAATTGTATTTTCGCTTTTGGAGGAGTTCTTTGAGCTGCCATCCATTAGAGGGTGACCCATCTCTATTCTGGAGCTAGTCTGCTTATAGAAGCTTGGTGTGTAAGTGTGTGTATGATTGCGTTTGATGTTTGTGGGTCTGTGTGGGAGCGCATGCTTGGTTTAGAGCTTAGGTAGTTAGAAAAAGAGAGATATTGAGAGCTCTGTATATGATGTAGGTGGTTCTCAAAGTAAGCAGAAGATGAAAGAAACTCCCCTTCCATCAAGAACTCTCTCTTTCTCCCCACACACGCTTCTATTTCTCATCTCCTCCATACGCTGCATTTCAATTCAATGTGAAAACTAAATTGACCCTATTTACTTCTTAATGCACGCTCCTGGTTTTATTGTGCACGTTTTTATTGGTTTGTCTTTGTAAATCTTTCATTAAAAAGTGTAATAACTGTGACTCGTGGGCATTTCAGATGTCACTAATAGACCTAGCCGAGATTTTCATCCCTTATTCCTCTGTGAAATCAAGTCCTACTTTTTTATTCTATATTAAAATATTCTGTTGGAATTCGGAAATGCATCGCATCATGAGGTAAAGTGAGCTGCGGTCACGTTTTCATGTTGACTAGCTGATAAAGCTTTAGAGCAGCCAGCCAGTGTTTGTTTTCGTGAGTTTTCTAGACATTTTAGTGATGTATATGTTTTAGTGAAGTTTATTTTGTGTAAAATATTCAAATTTCTGGGATTACATTTATATGTTGCACTTTGCAGAGGCTGTTCGACAGTTTCAAGACATGTTTCAGTAACATTTCAGTACAGTATATTTTGTGTAAAATAACAACCAATCCAATTTAGCCATTACATTAACATTTTAGGTATATATTTTCATATATTTTGAGTCAATTTTAGGTAAAGTAACTTGATCAGTCTCATTTGCTTTCATTAAATTTAATGGTAACACATTTTTTTGTTTTTTGTTAAGTGCATTAATTAACATGAACTAAAAAAAATTAACAATGATTCTAACACATTTATTAATCTTAGTTAATGCTAATTTTATAGTTTTATAGTTAATGCATTAAATACTTTTTATTAATGTACCTTCATTTAAATTGTACTTATTTTTGTGATTTGTGTGTGCGTGTTTGTGTGTGTCTGTATGTGTGTGTGTGTGTGTGTGTGTGTGTGTGTGTGTGGTGTAATTTTGTATACAGTTTTGTGTGAAAATAGCTTAAGCAGTCTAATTAGGTGCCGTTACATTTACATGTATTAATTTGGCACATGCTGTTTGCATTTATAATTATTTTGCCAGTGTGTATGTTCAGTGGGTTTTGAGCTGTGACCTTAGCATTGGTAAGCAGCTGAGATGCAATTAGTTGTATTACAATTATAAGCAACAGAATTGTCCATCTCTAGATATCAGCTTTAGCCATTAAGTTCAAATTAATTTTGTAGTGCACTTTTCTCTCGTGTGAAAACACGAATGAGTCTGACCTGCATGGCGCACAGATCCCATTGGATTATCTTGATCCCTCTTACACAAATTCCTATTTTTCAGTTGATATTTTTTTGTTTGTTTGTTTACCTATTCAAAAAACATTGCAGGAAAGATGCTGCTATGTATTGGATTAGCTGAATGTTGCTTTATTAGGGTCTGATAGGATCACTGATGGTTCAGTCTTCAACGCTGGACACCGCTGAGGGTTTACGCCTCACCAGTAGTTATGCACTATTCTAATAAGCATGTTGCGGTTTGGGTAAACAACAAACCGGGGGAGTATTTGTCTGGGATGTGGCTTTATTTCTTTTTAATAAGCAGCATGTGTTCAGACCAGTAAAATGTGTGGAGCAGGTCTGTAATTGGGAGAAAATGTATTGTACTGAGTCATTTGTGTGGCCACTGGGAGGGTCGGGTCTGTCTCGTTTTAATGACTATGGCAATGCGAGAGCAACGAAAGCACTGAATGAGGGATTTGTTTATGTATTTAAATATTCTTTCTTTTTTATATTCACTTTGTTGATATCTCACTTTGACAGAAAACAGGTAAGGCAATTATTTTTATATTGCACACTGGGGTTTTGATTTTCGATTTAAGGTGCTTTTGTTTTTTATAGGCTTATTTATAGAGGCCTGAAGCAGTTAGATATTACCATGGAATTATAAAACGACTTTTGAATTATAAGCAAACAAATCTACTTTACACCCACACACAGTGACTTATTTTATTTATTTTGTTGTTTGCATTTTATGCCTTTAATAAATAGGGGAGTAAAAATGAGGGGAAAGAGATGTGAAAGTGACCTCTCAAGTAAACAATTATTTCTGCTCTTGAACACAAAAAAATACATTTTGAAGAATGTTGGTAACCAAACAGTTGACAGTAGCCATTGACATCCATATGACTTGTCATAATATTGACTTGTCATAATATTGAAGTCAGTGGCTACCAAACAGTTGTATTTCTTCAAAAATATATTATTTTTGTGCTCAGTAGGAGAAAGAAACTCATACATGAGTTTCTAAATTTGATGATAACTACATTTTAATTTTTGGGTGAACTGTCCCATTAACGGTTAACTTTTGTAATATACAGCAGATTTTAAGGCAGCCTTATGGGCCTTATGCTGCTGAAGGACCCCTCAGTTGGCCTTTTTGTTGACAGTTTCCCTCATTAATAAAATTGAAATGCATTGATTTTGGAGAATATGTAAACATGTAATTTGCAGAAAATGAAATCAATGAGGGCTGGATGGTAGGTCTGAGAAAAGAATGTGAGTAAGTGAGAGTATGCTTTGTTTGCTTTGAAAGTGAGAGTTTTGGACGTATTTTATTGCTGACTTGTTTAGTATTAAATCAAATATATGTATATTTATAGTCAATTTGTAATTTAGAATTGAAGTATTTTATTGATGCTTTTCAGTATTTAATGAAATATATCTATGTGTTTAGTCCATTTTAATTAAAGTATTTCTCCAATATATAAGGAATAATTGACGATGGGCCGTTGAATTATTATAAAAATAATGCACACCCGAGGTGGTGATGCAGTCACGATGTGAAGTGGTGTGCATTATTTTATAAGGATTTTATAAGGGATTTGTCCGGTTTTTGCACTTAAATCACTATTGTGAGTAGGATTATTTCTTCCGCATCTCATCCATCGCTAATTCCAAAACGTAATTTTAGACCTAGTAACTGAGGCTTGAGTCGTTGATAACAGACAAATGCAGCTAATAACTAAGTTATGATAGAGAGAGAGAGAGAGAGAGAGATTGAGTGTGCGTGAATTAGCCTAGCTTAACGTAGCCTACCTCTCTGAGTCAGTGTTCGGCAGCAGCGTTCCTCCTACTAGTGAAATTTTAAGTTATATTTCCTCACGAACAGTGTCGTGTTACCAGACCTCGCTTCGCTTGTGAGAAATGTCATGTACTTTTAAGTTGCTAAACTATTTACTGACAAAGTCGTCAGAGCAGCATTGACAACATTGTTGTCATGTGTGTAAAGTGTGTTTCTGTGAGGGAGAGAGAGCGGGAGAAATAAATTGTGTTTTATGTACATAATAAAACACAATTTTGTGGCAAAACATGGACGTTATCTGTCGTTTTTATCCCATTGCTTATGTATTTGGCCAGTGTCTTGTTGGTTTGGTTGTATTGCTGTTGTTAGAACTTTTTAAATAACTAAAATCCTTTGGCGAAGTGATACGTAACTGTAATGTGGTCGAGAGCTGCCTGGAACTACGTTCGCCGTGCGTTTCCCTGAAAGTAATTGCACACCTCAGAAAGTTTGTCAGCCAATCAGATTCAAGCTTTCAACCAAATGACTTGATCAGCGTAGTATAATTCTCAATATTGAATGATAAGAAGAGAGAGAGAGGGAGAGAGAGTCACTTTGAAATTTAATTTAAATATTAATATTGTTATTTTTTAGTACTTAGTGAAATATATTTATAGCAGTTTTTTAGTAAGAATTAAGTATTTTATTGGCTTTTTACATAATGAATCATACTTATTATTTATTTTTATGTTTATATTTATATTATTCATTACACATTGTCATTCCTTTCTCTACATTCATTTGTGATGTTTTTTTCTCTTTTTGCTTAGCACAGTGCATTCTGGGATTGGTTTCATTGTGAAGCACAAATGTAATGTTGCCTTTAAATTTGGACAAAATGAGGAATATACTTTTTTTGTCAGAAAGGGTTCATGCTGGTCCCTGGAAGAGTGATGGAGAGCTCAACACCGTGTTGAGGTGACAGTGAGCTGATTACATCTCTGAGAGTGATGCAACATTCTGACATGCCCCGTTTTGTGTGGCAAGAATAGCGGCAGCAAGTTATGTCTCTCTTGGCCCTACATGAAAAGGCAGTCTCACTTTTGAGGCCCACTGTTGAAGTCTCAGATTCCCCATCTTTTATACTTGAAGGTCTGTCCACATCTTAGGTGTTTCTTATTTGTCTCTCCAGGGTTGCACTGAATCTATTTGCAATGTATCCTGCTTTGAAACGCTTCTATGATCCATCTCAGTTTTTCGGTCTGGCTTGGGGATCTGTCTGGCTAATCCGAGGCTCTGCTCTCTTGTCTCGTAGTGTTTTGCAGCGGATCGAGGGTACCAGGCTCACGTTTATCCACCGGATCGCGAGCTCTGACTCTGGATCAGCTGCGGCTTTCCAAAGCTGCACAAATGAGCAGCGCCATGCTGTAGGGTTCGAAGGATCAGCGTGAATGGGAAGGAGGAGCTGTCGTTCTTGTCAGAGACAATAAGTCACTCCACCGAGAGGAGAGGGAGAGGGAGGGAAATGGAGGGAAAACGAGAGCCGTGCTCGTTCGACTAGCGCTGGGGAAATAAATAGCATTGCTAATGACACCCATATCCACATTACGACTGTGATTATGAGCCATTTGTTTGCTTTATCATGAAGTCCTAAAGTCCCTCAGGCCATAATGACTCAGAAATGTACGAGTAGAATAAGAAGACCTTCTTTTCTCAGAGCTGTGCAATAGGTAGGCAAGAGGACTGCAATTACAGTTTATAAAACAAATACTGTGAGCTGATTAGTGGAGGTCTTGTGGACTACAGGGGTGTATGATTATAACCTAAAAGCATCTACATCCATGTAAAAAAAAACAAAAAACAAATACAGATCTGAGCTGGATGATGGGCTTATATTAGGATAACTATGCGGGGCTTGACGCTATGGAAGTTTTTAATCGCACAATTTTGACTTGATGCAAGTTTCAAATGCAAGTTTCTATCTTGCAATTCTGAATTTCTTTCTTGCACTTCTGAGTTTTTTTTTCTTCTCGCAGTTAAGACGCAGTTACCTGTTTTTTATTCAGATGCGGAAGCGGGCCTCCATATGACATTTACACTTGACAAAGCTAATGAAGGTTATTCTTTATGGTTTATATTTTGGATTGTTTGAGGACAGTAATAAGCATACTAATGAAAACAATGGTAACAATGTCATGATTGAAGATAATTATAATAATTATAAACGGTAAATCAGCATCATTGTGCCAATTACAAAATCATGTCCTGATTATTGGAGTGACGGTCACATAAATACAAGAATGAATGCACAGAGGAGATGCCCCGGCTAATATCCTTTCAACATTTCCTGTGCTTGTTTCAGCTCAACTCTCAAGAGACGCCATTATCAATCATTAAAAAATGGCAAACTGCTTGGCACCTAATGCTTCCTGTGCAGATAAACAAACACAAGAGGGGTGGCTGGCTGCATGCTTTTTCTATTTTCAGTTTTCTTTCACCCCTACATTCATAAAACATCTGTTGATATGCGGTACGTAATAGATGGGCGGCTTGTAAGGGATCATGGGAAGGCTAATTCATGTTTTGTTAATTTTAAACTCAATGTTCTCCGATAATCCTCAGTTTCTCATGGCCACCTGGAGACCCCACAGTTCCTCTGACATTCAACACGCGCCCGACTGTTTAAAACACTACAGGATGCTCTCCTCTCCTGTCACGCTGCTTTGGATTAGTGTAGCTCTCCATTGAAATATTGAGAATATAAAATGTGATTTAAAGTACCAGCACAAAGCAGCAAAACCGCATATGCATGATTCACTTCAAGTCGATGCGGTCTCAAAATTATTCCAATGTGGAAAATTATTGAGAAGAGACATGTGTTTTCATGCAGAACATTATGCACATTTAATGTCTGTTTAACTGTACTGAAAACTGATTTGATGAAAAGGGAAAAAAATAAAATAATTTGATCAACATCAAGCGTCATTTACCTGTGTACTGTATTTGCCCACTCCTTACAGAGATGTCTGCCACAGCACAACAACAGTGTGCTCACCACACACCAGATACAGGTGGAAAGGAGAGAGAGAGACATAGAGCTAATCAAGTGGATGGGGATTATTAGGAGGTCATGGTTGACAAGAGCCCGTGGAGGGAATTTGGCCAGGACACCGGGGTTACACTTACGAGAGGTGCTATGGAATTTTTAATGACCACGGATGGTCAGGACCTCAGTTTAATGTCTCATCTGGAAGACGATGCTTTTTGACAGTTTATTGTTCCCGTCACTATACTGGATCATTAGGACCACACTGACCACAGGGTGAGCACCCCCTGCTGGCCTCACTAACACCTCTTCCAGCAGCAACCTAGTTTTCCCAGGAGGTCTCCCATCCAGGTACTGACCAGCTCAACCCTGCTTAGCTTCAGTGGGCAACCGGTCTCAGGCTGCAGGGTGATAAGACTGTGAACACACCTGTACGGTGTTCAGGAATACTACAAGCGCTGTTTAACATTCAAAATATATACACTGCTGTTCAAAAGTTTGGGCTT
Organism: Oxygymnocypris stewartii; assembly: GCA_003573665.1. NCBI lineage: Eukaryota > Metazoa > Chordata > Actinopteri > Cypriniformes > Cyprinidae > Oxygymnocypris > Oxygymnocypris stewartii. The sequence continues at coordinate 23,379 of QVTF01005322.1, forward strand.
AGTTTATTTTATTTTATTTAGTTTCACCAAGGCAGATAAAAAACGGAAAAGAAAACAGTAACATTGTGAAACATTACAGCTTAAAATAACTTAAAATTAATTTTGCTTAAAATAACTTAACTTGTATTGTATAATTGAATTGTAAATTTTAGATATAAATTTATTCCTGTTGGCAAAGCTACATTTTCAGGAGCCATTACTTAATGTGTCACATGATTTTTCAGAAATCATTTGAATATGCTGATTTAATATTAAATGTAATGTTTTCTTTCGGAAAAAAATATGTTTTCAGTTTAATAATCATACATTATTGTTTTCATAAAACTCTAATCAAATATACAAATATGTTTGCAATATACATAAACATCAATTCAATATTAAGTAACTTAATTAATAAATTGCCAATAACTTTGTGTTTTTGCTCTGAATGAATTGTTGTGTTTTTGAGTACCATCCAGCAGTAGTTTTGTTCCTGAATGATTTAACGCCTTTGAACAAATTCATTTGGTTCATTCATTGATTCACTCGTAAAGGCAGCAACTTGATTTATTCTGAACACATTTCTATTTTTGAAAGAACAATTAAATGACTCTTTGCCAGTTTCATTACTTTTTTGCGTTTTTTATTTATTTATGATTATCAAATTGAATTTAGTTGAGTAAATGATTAATTGATCCACACATTAAGGCTGTAACTTGTTTCGTTTTCATTCTTGCTGTTAACATTTGCCTTCATATTCTCAGAGACAATTATGAACACCACAAATTGGACATTTCAGAGTTGAGTCTTGCAATACTCTTGACATTAATGCAGCCCAGTGCAACATGTCATGTGTGGTCATTCTGATGGCATGAATTCATATTGTCAAACATGACCTTTTATGTTGTCAGGTACATGGCAGGGAGAGGATGCTGGAGGTTTATGTAAGATGATGTATGGTATGTAAAAAATGAGGTAATGTTGAGCCTAGACTACCGCGGCGAAGTGTGCTGTCAAATATAAATGTGTTTCGCTGAGACTGCACAACGTGAGCATATGCTTCAGCTCACAACATCTGAAGTGACATTGTGAATTTGACAAGCCCTCACTATGTTACACATAATACATTCATTGGTTTTGGATGCCATTTACACTGTATCATTCAGCATTATACTTCATAAACTATAGCAAACACTGTGTTCAGCTAGCAGGAGCCCTTTTTTGCTCTTTTTTTTGCTGCAAGTGATCAGTCGATATCGGCCATGATTACATGAGCCAGGTGTCACATAAGGGACATAGGTGACAGTTTATGACAATAAGGTCCTGAGAGTTTGCATGTGGCTGTAGGGTGGACTGTTCCCATATATGAGGAATGAGCTGCCATTCACGCTCGGCGTATTGATTGGAGACCCTTGGATCAAGATTTATGAGATCTATCCATCTCCTGCTTGATGTGGAAGTTGTCATTGCTCTGTCAAAGTTCCACCCACTCCATTGCTGTGATTTGCAACCCTTGAGTTGTCGCATCATCAACCTGAAGGCTGTGTCAGCATATTGGACCACTTGCAGATATACTTAAGTTACATTCAATTCAGAGAAAAGAGGGGAAAGCCTACATTTTAGTTATTTGACTTGGGTTATGCCAATTGAATTTCCTTAAATGATAGTTCAGGTCTCGTGACTTGATCAAAAACTGCTTGACTTATTTCTATGGAACGAAAAGGGTGTGTGTGTGTGTGTGTGTGTGTGTGTGTGTGTGCGCGTGTGCGTGTGTGTTGTTATCTACTTGTTGTTGTTCTATATTTTTTATTGTAACTCCTTTTCATTCCACAAAAATGTGCCATGCAGTTTCTGGACATTTGTGTGCATGTGTAAATGTATAAATACATATTTAGATCTTACGCACATCATTGCAATTACTCACTGTATTTGCTCTGAATTAAATGTTATGTGTCTTAGAGCAAAATTCAATAGTTTTGATACTGAATAATTGAATGTTTTTGAACAAACTGATTCAGTTGAGTGAATGATTAATTGCTCACTCATAAAGACAATAATCTGATTCAGTCTGGAAAGAATCACCATCGATTTGGTTGAGTGACCGATCAAATGACTCCCGCAAACAAAATCGTAGTTTCAATTCTTAATGAATCTGTGTTTTAGAACAAATCAGATTTGGTTGAGTGAGTGATCCATTGACTTAAGACAATTACTTCTTTCTTGAATAAATCAGTAATGATTCAGTATAGTGAATGATACTATGGCTTTTCCGTGAAGACGGTAACTTGATTTATTCCTGAATGTATAAATATATTTTAAACTAATTAATTGATTTAAGTGAATTATTAATTGATTCACTCACTTATAAGGAAACTTGTGACCAACTACTGATGCTTTCATGGTTCTTTTTTAGTTTGACCACTCTTGGTCTTTATTCACTTTAACCGAATTAAAAGGTCAGACATCCTACTAAACATTTTATTTTGTGTAATATAGATTTAGAAGGATAAGAGGATGAGCAAATGATTATATCAATTATTTTAATTTTGGGGTTGAACCGTTCCTAATCTTATCAAACAATGGTGACTGATAGGTTGATCTCAGGATGTCAAAAACCACGGCCTGGTTACATGATCAATGAAGTTCGGAGAGACATTCCATAGAATCCATGACGTGAAAGCGAAGTATATACAGCCGACAACTGAGTCCGCATTGATTTATGACTAATTGATTGCATACTTTCCAGCAGTACAGTGCCAGGCCTCCATATGCAAGTTTGGCGCCAGAGACTAATAGCTTCTCTCAACTCTGATCAAGAGAAAAGTTTTTCACAGTGCCATCGCCTTGATTAAATCTCCCGTTTGAAAAAACCTCTCGGTGGCATTGCGATATGAAAGTGGAGAACAAAATGAAAGGTTCCCATTTCTCACCGACGATTACATTATTGAACCTGGCAAAGCTTGACCATCGCCAGCCTTGCCTTCTCGAACTCTTATCTCTCTCGCTCTCTCTCTCTTCCTCTCATAAAAGATGAGTAATAAAACCCGTCTCGCTTGCCATTCATCACTTAACACACATCAATAAATCAGCACAATGAAAACCAATAAATGTTGGGGGTAATCAGCGGCCTTTCCGGTAAACATCGCAAATTGATGCCGGCTCCTTTTTATTCCTCTGTGGACCTGAGCGATACATTCACTGCCGGAAGGGAGAGGCAGCGCTGATGAGACCGAGATGCATTTGGCACTCGACTGCCGGCAGTGTACTCGGCGATACAAAGGACTGATAAGTGGATTAGTTTCCTAGACCTGAGACTCTGTGTGTCAATAGAACTTTGCAGTAAAACGTGGATGGATGGGAGGCCTCTGAGTGCGTTCTGCCATTATGACTTCAGGTCTGAGAATGTAAGGAGCTTAAATATGGTCTGAGGGGTTTATTTTCTCTTGTAGCGGGCAGGTTTCACTTGGACTTTTCTGTGGAATTGATTTCATGGCGTTTCACACACCTGTAAAACAGGCAGGTATTACCCGCCTGTGGCAACTTAGTCAACTTAGACTGATATTTTAACCACATGCTCCGTTCAGGCTCTCAGAGTCCCTAAGGCTCTTTCTATAGCTTAACTGTCAGGTTGATACTTAATTTATTTTATAATCTTACGAGAACCGACTATAAACAAAATTACTTAATTACATGCAAATAATTTAATTAAAATATAATTATTTAGGTTTGGGGTTTCTGAGACCCCAGATATAAAATACCTACCTAACTAACTACCTACTTATTTATTTATTTGTGTGTTTGTTTGCTTATTTGTTTACTGCCCGACAGTATAATAACGTATAAGCATTTTTTAAAGTAAATAAATAATGTATTTATTATTAATTTATTATATGTATTTATTATGCATTTATTATATTTAAATTATATCAGTATAGTATATATTATTTTGTATTATTTTAATAAATACATACTGCATTCTTTGTTTATTTATTTATTTATTTATTTACATTATCTATTTGTCTAATTATATTTACTTACAATATAATAACAAATATGTATTTATTTAATAAATAATCTATTAATTTATTTCATACCTACAATTTAACTAATGAAGAAGCAGTCTGAATTAGTGTGAAATCTGCAACTTTGCATAAGGCATTGAAACTCATCAGAAATGCTCTGCATTGTGTTCATTTGCATTCTAGTTATAATATTGCGATGTATTTCATTGTTTTAAGTCATAATGTGTATTGTATCGTGAGGCAGTCTTAAAGGCTGTGAACTCTTTTTTGAAAAAAAAGATTCAACAGAACGGCCAATAGAAATCCAGCTTGTGTTGCAAAAGTGATAATGTTTTTAGCAAATCTGCATCATCTCTTTACGGCACCTTTTCAAAAACATTTCTCGTGCCAGCATCCTGCCAGCTCAGGTCAGCGCTAAATGAAGTCTGGGTCGTAACCATTGTATCTAAAACAGCTCGCTGCGGACACCAGAGGAATATTTAATAATTCGTCCACTGCAGTGCAGTACCTCCGGGTGCATTAACCTTCCAATAGATGAACGGAGAGTCCTGAGAGGTCCAGCCGAGCTACTGGCTCGTCTCCAGTCCGGAGAGATGGAGTGATCCGATCCATGTGCCACCATCCACGCTCCGTACCCACCTGCATCTGCATAAACAAGTCTGTAAGCTTCCTGTCTTTGAAAATGAGTTTATTAGAGCTGAATTCTCAAATGTCTTGCCCTCCTGCACAAGTACGTCTGGTGTCTGCCCCCATCCCCCTGAGACTGCACTTTGAAGCTTCCTCACCTTCATTACCCGATGGCTCAAGTTTCAGCTTTTAATGAGACAGGGGGAGAGACAAAGAGAAACTCAATATGACAACAAACGAAGGCTTGGCGCAAACTAGGTTGCTTCCTTCTCCCCCTCACCCTTTTTGACAAATGTAATTTATGCATCCGGTTTTTATAAATAGCATATTGATACAGCCACACTATTCCTGGCCTGTTTGTGAAGCCGTGTGGCTGTCTCAGTAAGTAGGCCGGTCACTACATGAGCGACGGAGTGGACTCAGTTCAGGGACAGAGAGTGCACAGAAGCACACTACATACAAAAATGCCATGCCTTCATCTAAAGAGAGCAAATCTTTAAAAAAAAAGACAACCTCCACCGTCCCATTTTTCCAGATCTTCCTGGGATTAAGGAAAGGGTGGTTTTGGCATGAGGCCTGCTGGTTTGGTTTGCTACTGTAGACGATTGGAAAGTTCAATCAAGCATTTTTTTCTTCCTTGTTTACTTGTAAATCAGGATTTCTTTTCAACTCTGAACCACAGTAAGGGCACTTTCAAGAGTCTTTTTAAATATGTACATTGATTGATTAATTGATTGATTGATTGATTGATTGATTGAAGTTAGATTTGTCCAATTGGTAAATGTCATTGGCATTACATTTTGTTTGTTTGCTTATTTGTTATAACAATAAATCTTTACAAATTTTTCTTCAAATGTAAATTATAATTAATTTTATGTAGTCTGCTTAGTTATGTTTTTATATATATCATGCAAAT
>QVTF01005323.1:0-29153 GCA_003573665.1 Oxygymnocypris stewartii
GCGATCTGGTCCAAGCTCCTTGATCCTTTTTTTTCTTCATCTGAACGCCTTGTGAACGGGTATTTTTGTAAAGATAAAACCGAATTTTCTTTCATTTTTCTTTCATGTGGAAGCGAGATATTGCGCTTGCTTCCACATTAATTAGATGTGCAGAGCCTGCGCCCCAAGGACAATTTGAAACAAGCCAATTAGAGCTTAGCCTCAAATCACATGCTTTTGAAAAGTTTGTGTACCTACATATACACTCATTAGTCCGGCGCCCCGCACACAAATATGAAAGAAATATAGTTTAGATTTTTAGATTTTCAATAAATTATAATATAACTAACAGTAGAATACTATGACTAAATGATTTTATTTAGTTAATATTTGCGATATATTTTTAACTTATTGTTAACATGTTAAAGGGGGCTAACTTGAAGGGGGGGCGGCACCCCAGCTCCCCCTATTGACCAGCCGCCACTGTTCTTGACAATACCCCATAGATTCTCTATTGGGTTCAGGCCTGGTGAGTTTGCTGGCCAGTCAAGCACACCAACACTATGGTCATTTAACCAACTTTTGGTGCTTTTGGCAGTGTGGGCAGGGGCCAAATCCTGCTGGAAAATGAAATCAGCATCTTTAAAAAGCTGGTCAGCAGAAGAAAGCATGAAGTGCTCCAAAATATCTTGGTAAACGGGTGCAGTGACTTTGGTTTTCAAAAAAACACAATGGACCAACACCAGCAGATGACATTGCACCCCAAATCATCACAGACTGTGAAACTTAACACTGGACTTCAAGTAACTTGGGCTATGAGCTTCTCCACCCTTCCTCCAGACTCTAGGACCTTGGTTTCCAAATGAAATACAAAACTTGCTCTCATCTGAAAAGAGGACTTTGGACCACTGGGCAACAGTCCAGTTCTTCTTCTCCTTAGCCCAGGTAAGACGCCTCTGAAGACAACTGTAGCCAAAGTCCTTGACATGTCTGTGTGTGGTGCTCTTGATGCCTTGACCCCAGCCTCAGTCCATTCCTTGTGAAGTTCACCCAAATTCTTGAATCGCATTTGCTTGACAATCCTCATAAGGCTGCGGTTCTCTCGGTTGGTTGTGCATCTTTTTCTTCCACATTTTTTCCTTCCACTCAACTTTCTGTTAACATGCTTGGATACAGCACTCTGTGAACAGCCAGCTTCTTTGGCAATGAATGTTTGTGGCTTACCCTCCTTGTGAAGGGTGTCAATGATGGTCTTCTGGACAACTGTCAGATCTGAGAGACCGTTTTGAAGGCTCAGGAAACCTTTGCAGGTGTTTTGAGTTGATTGGCATGTCACCATATTATAATTTGTTGAGATTGGTGTTTTTGTTAAATGTGAGCCAAAATCATCACAATTAAAAGAACCAAAGACTTAAAATACTTCAGTCTGTGTGCATTTAATTTATTTAATACACTAGTTTCACAATTTGAGTTGAATTACTGAAATAAATGAACTTTTCCACGACATTCTAATTTATTGAGATGCACCTGTATATATAATATATATATTTTACAGCTTTAGTTGAGAATTATTTTTTTCATTTGGCATGGAGGCTACTGTATACATACTGTGTGTGTGTGTGTATATATATAACACAGAAAATTCATGATTCAATTCTGACTCACAAGCTTTCAATTCGATTTCGATATTTTGGAGGATATATCTATACTGTATACATACTGTGTGTGTGTATATATATATATATATATATATATATTAGGGGTGGGCATAGATTAATTTTTTTAATCTAGATTAATTTTGGAATTAATCTTAATCTAGATTAAAAAGGCTCATTTGAATTCTGCGAAGGCATTCAGAATATGTGTGCTACCCAAATAATGACTAAAAGTAAGTCTTTGAGAACGGGTTTCTCAAGCCAGGTGGCGCATTAGACCAGGGGCTCATCTCCTGTTTCCAAAATGCATCACAAACTGCTTGAGAAAGCTGTTCTACTATGATAATTGGTGATGAAAATAAACTATGTTCAATAAGATGTACTTGTGTTTACTAACTGTTTATTCAGTTAAACATGAATTTTGAACTGTAGGCCTGCATAAGAGGTCGTGATGAACTGTTTACAGTTTCCATTGGGAAGCTTCTTAAAAACAAATTTTCCCTGAAGCAAACCCAGCGGCTTCATAGCTGCATCCATGTTGTAGTCGTTGGCCTAGTGGATAGAGCGTTGGACTTGAAACCTGAGGTAACCCAAGGTTGTGGGTTCGAATCCCGGCTCTGGCAGGAAGTCCACGACTGCTCCCCGGGCGCCGCGATGTCGGCTGCCCACTGCTCCAAGTGTGTGTGCACTTGGATGGGTTAAATGCAGAGAACACATTTCACTCCTCATTATACTCTGTATAATTGTGTATGTGACAAATAAAGCTCATCTGAGTAATTTCACGTAACGTTACAGTTACTGTGAACAGTTACACAGTAACGTAGGCATACACACAGGTTCGAAGCAGAGGGTGACACGGGAGTGAATTCTCAAGTTCACATGAGACCTAAAGCGCATCCTGTTTGCTTAAAAGCGCAACGTTTCGTTGTTATTCTGAGTGCACACAAATAAACGTAGAGTCTTTACCGATTCGAAAGATGTATTAGGCTACTTTTATCTGTATGACCAAGAATGACGGAGATTTTAAGAGCAGTGAGCGCACCGGAGCCTGTCCTGCAGCAAACGCGCTTCCACACAAACACTTCAATAGCGCACGTTTCTCTAGGTTAACATCATATTGAGCGGCCATGTAAAGTTGCTACTACATACATCTTTCAGATGAAAAGCCAATATTTGAGGTTGATGAATGATAGGTGAGCGTTTGGATGTCCTGCCCGATTGTATTACCACATAGACCAGCCGTTAACAATCTGTCCATCACGGACTGCGAGCCTCTAGTTCGAAGACTCGTTCTCGGCCCCTACAGTGCAATTCAAATCAAATCAAATCAAATCACTTTTATTGTCACATCACCACAGCACAAGTGCCTTGGTGAGTGAAATTCTTATGAGCGTGCTCCAGACAGTGCAGAAAAACAACAGACAATTTACCTATGGACAGACAGTGCAAAAAAAACAACAGACAATTTACATATGGACAGACAGTGCAAAAAAAAAAACAGCAAACAAACAGCAAACAATTTACATATGGACAGGACAGTGCAAAAAAAAACAACAAACAATTTACATATGGACAGACAGTGCAAAAAAACAGCAAACAATTTACATATGGACAGACAGTGCAAAAAAACTGCCACTGGAGCATTTACAGTGCTCCAGACAGTGCAAAAAAAAATAAATAAAATAAAAACAACAGCAATTTACATATGGACAGACAGTGCAAAAAACAACAGCAATTTACATATGGACAGTACATATTACAGACTGTACAGAAGACAATGTGCAAAATACACATACATATACTCAGTACGCTTAGTGTACTATAAAGACATACTCAATTCGGCTAGGTATACATCCGCGCTAAAATATCAGGGTGAAAGTCATCATAGCTTGCGTAGTATAGACCCAGCTCCCCCAACCCCAACTTTGAGAATAGATTAACGGCGATATTTTTTTTATCGCTGATAAGAGTCTCGCGTTAACGCAGCACGTTAACGCCGATAACGGCCCCACCACTAATATATATTATTATATATATAAAAATCGAATTGAATCGAAAGCTTGTGAGTCAGAATTGAATCATGAATTTTCTGTCAAAACCCCATCCCTAAAAAAATATATATATATATATATACAATAAATAAGAATATGAGTCCAATTTTAAAAATAATAAATGGTTAAATAAATAAAAATGCCAGTTGCTTCTCAACTGAATTATTTTAAAGACTTTCTGAACACAAGTGAAGTGAAGATATTAATCACTTGGAGGAGTTTTTTTATCAGCTTGTTATCATGCTCATAATCTCCTAGATATCATGTTAGCACTGCACTTCCTTATTAGAATGATATTTAATGCTTTAGTGATGTCACGACTCTGCCCGTAAAGCACTCCTGGAAAGTCTGCTGTAAACAATAAACAGTGCCTTTTTCCCTCTGAACTCTCTCATAGCATCAGTGTGAATGGTTGCTTTGTGTTTGTGAGTATGAAATGTCACTCTGAAATGACTCATGTCCGGTTTCATCTCCTCGTGTCCGGTTTCTGTCTGCATTAGTATGCATCTTTAAATCGAAAGAGCGGAAGCAAAAAAAATATAAGAAAATTAAGTTGCGTAATCTTGATTGTCAACTAGTGAAATCTCACTTATGCTCTCATAGGGAGCTCCACCACACTGTATTTCAGTGCTGCATTTCGCTTTGAAAGCCTAAAGTCATCGTCCTTCACATCGCCCTCACATACACTCAGTTTTATCATTAGTGTGGTAAAAGTAAACATGGGACGATGCAAATAACCCGTGGAAGTTTGGTTTGTTTCATGCTGGAAGTGTCATAGAACTTTATGATTGTTTGCTTGAGTGCTCAGAGGAACTTAATCATCAGTAGTATAATGAAGCCTGTCATTTACTGATAAAAACACATTATTGCTTTAGGTCAAAGACTAGTGGTGAAAGTTCAACCATTCAAACACAATTATTTTATGCAGATACACACAGTCTTCGCTCATTATTTGATCTCATTACATTTGCAGTTATCAAAAAGGTTATTTAGAGAAGCATGACACGTGTAAGACCGTAGAATGGTGTCAACCAGCACATTGTAATGTCTTGTTTACACCACAGTAGATATTAAGCCTGTTTTATGTTACTTACACTTGAGAGGAGTGAATTGTGAGACCAAACTGTTTGCACTGATGCCAACCCAGTTTATTTGCTATGAATCTTACCTTTTTTAGTTTGTTCCAAATACAAATAAATAATCTAATTAAATGAAGTACAATTTATTTATCAACAAATATGTATTTTCACTTGGTTATTTAATAAAACTAACTTTTATGACAAATAACTGTATCACAACTAGTGGTGGGCCGTTATCGGCGTTAACGTGCTGCGTTAACGCGAGACTCTTATCGGCGATAAAAAAAATATCGCCGTTAATCTATTCTCAAAGTTGGGTTGGGAGCTGGGTCTATACTACGCAAGCTATGATGACTTTCACCCTGATATTTTAGCGCGGATGTATACCTAGCCGAATTGCACTGTAGAGGGCGAGAACGAGTCTTCGAACTAGAGGCTCGCAGTCCGTGATGGACAGATTGTTAACGGCTGGTCTATGTGGTAATACAATCGGGCAGGACATCCAAACGCTCACCTATCATTCATCAACCTCAAATATGGCTTTTCATCTGAAAGATGTATGTAGTAGCAACTTTACATGGCCGCTCAATATGATGTTAACCTAGAGAAATGTGCGCTATTGAAGTGTTTGTGTGGAAGCGCGTTTGCTGTAGGACAGGCTCCGGTGCGCTCACTTGCTCTTAAAATCTCCGTCATTCTTGGTCATACAGATAAAAGTAGCCTAATACATCTTTCGAATCTGTAAAGACTCTACGTTTATTTGTGTACACTCAGAATAACAACGAAACGTTGCGCTTTTAAGCAAACAGGATGCGCTTTAGGTCTCATGTGAACTTGAGCGAGAAAATCCGTCTTTGAAAAATATATCTATAGAGAGTGAAATGTCTAAAAAATAAAAATAGAAGACGTGTGTGTTAGCATGGATGATTTACATGAAATTTAATCTGTGCAACACTGTACATAAGATGGCTTTCAGTTCAATATAATAACAAAAACGACATTTTGGGTTTTTATTCAACTAATAAGGTGGGCACGCTGTGATCTGTACTATATTTTTACTGTAATTGACAGTTATAAAAAAAAAAAAAAAAAAAAACAACAACACGGGAGTGGGAGGGAATGGGAGTCATTCTTCCGGGAGTGGAACGGGATTTTCCTCCAGTTTTTTCGTGGGATTGGGACGGGAAGAGATTAAAGTTTGTGATGCATTTTGGAAACAGGAGATGAGCCCCTGGTCTAATGCGCCACCTGGCTTGAGAAACCCGTTCTCAAAGACTTACTTTTAGTCATTATTTGGGTAGCACACATATTCTGAATGCCTTCGGCAGAATTCAAATGAGCCATTTTAATCTAGATTAATCTAGATTAATTCCAAAATTAATCTAGATTAATCTAGATTAAAAAAATTAATCTATGCCCACCTCTAATCACAACATAAACCCAGTAGCTTAATATCAAATTACTCATACTGTGATCTAACATTTTGCTCATACTGCTTACTCTAGACACTTGGTTATTTTATGTGATGATATTTTCATGTGCCATTGTTGACCCCAGAAAATGTGTTAATGTGTGTCAGTTGGCAAACGTTAAAGGGACTACTGTGTTAACTCATAATGGATAATGGTGATGAGTGTTTCTGCACTGATGGCTGCCTGCTGAATGAGCTCAGCAGTTTGGAATTTGTGCTGAGTAACAGCAGAAAATCTGAGATCATGTGACGGATGATGATGGCTATCTGCAGTGGCACATATCTGCGCATACCTACACTTCCAAAATACACCCTAATAATGTGTCAGTTTTTGCAGTTTAACTGATTTTTAGCATTTAGACAAAGGCATAAGTCTTTGACTAAAGCTTTGATTTTGTTGCAGGTAAAGACACGTCTGATTGTCAAATGCATGAATGGAGTGGAGGAAGCTGCTCATTACCCGTCACATGAGCCTGTTTGCTTGTGTCTTTCACAGGGCGTTTGCGGCCAACAAGGAGTCTCACGCCACACTTGTCTTCCATAACCTGCTGGGGGAGATTGATCAGCAGTACAGCCGATTCCTGCAGGAGAACAATGTCCTGTATCAACACAACCTGCGGCGCATCAAGCAGCACCTGCAGAGCAAGTATCTGGAGAAGCCCATGGAGATCGCCCGCATCGTGGCCCGCTGCCTGTGGGAAGAGCAGCGTCTGCTGCAGACGGCCACCACTGCACAGCAGGTACACACACACACACACACACACACACACACACACACACACACACACACACACACACACACACACACACACACACACAAACAACACTCCTGGATAGGCACATTTAAACACATACAGATGAATAATGTACTTACTCGTGGGTGATATACTCATTGGGGTTCTATCGTAAATACATTTCAAGAGAGAAAATTACTAGATTTTTTTATTACTGGGTATCATTTATAAATAATTTCACAACTAAATTGCACACAGTGTACATATTTTTATACTCCCCAAACCTTGTTTTCAGGTACTTTCCAGTCAAACACACAGTAGTTGTATATATAAAGTGCTTGGAAATTGATTCCACTTTGTAAGGAAATATTCAGATCACTGTTTCTCCAATTTCTTTCACATCTCTAGGATGGCCAAGTTGCCCATCCCACTGGCACTGTGGTAACGGAAAAACAGCAGATACTGGAACACAACCTGCAGGATATTAGGAAGAGAGTACAGGTTGGTACATAAAATCGCACTTTAATTGACAAACATTGATTTGTCTTGTTCACAATTACAGTTACATATGCACCTCATTATCATCTCGCCAAAAGTTGCTGTTTTGAACACAAAAATATTTTCTTTAATAGCATTTATCTTGCAAAGGGGTTTTCAAACTTGTGATGCCACAGACCCTCAGATATGATGATCTCCTTGCAAGTGATCTTCTCCCTAAAATAATGAGACATCTAGATGTTGTTGTTGTTTTTTTGGGGGGGGGGGGTAAAACTTTACAATAAGGTTCATTAGTTAACATGAACTAAGAATGAACAATACTTCTACAGCATTTATTAATCTTAGTTTACATTTACATTTATGCATTTAGCAAACACTTTTGTCCAAAGCGGCTTACAATTGCAGTCAAGTTATACAATTTCATTAGTCTATGTGTTCCCTGGGAATTGAACCCACAACCTTTTGCGCTGCTGACGCAATGCTCTAACCACTGAGCCACAGGAACACGTTAATGTTCATGCTACATTTACTTGTGTTTGTTAACATTAGTTAATGCACTCTGAGCTAACATGAACTAACAATGAATGACTGTATTGTTATTAACTAATGTTAATTAAGATGAATAAATACTGTAATAAATTAGTTTTTTGGAAAATATATATATTTTTTTATTATGTTGACACTATATTTTTTCTGTCCACTTTTATAGTATTGATAGATGCGAAAACCTGAAGTGATGCAACTAGGGCTGTCAATAGAATAAAATAATTGTGATTAATCTACTAATTTCTTACAATTTCTTATATAAGCTGTGATAATAAAAAAAAGTATTTTTTTAAATGTAATAACATTTACATTTAGCAGACGCTTTTATCCAAAGCGATTCAGGCTATACTTTTTGTCAGTATGTGTGTTCCCTGGGAATTGAACCCACAACCTTTGCGCTGCAAACGCAATGCTCACTGAGGCACAGGAACACCATTATAGTCAATAATACCTATTTATTTACTTTTTTTCTTCATTTTTCTCTGAAATATTCCACAAACCCCATATGGCCTCAGTTTAAAAGCCCTGTTTTTAACATTGAACCCTTGGGCACCAAATGAGGGTCTCACATTTTACCCCTTATGGGGTACAAACTCTTACTCATCTAGCTGCCTTACTCTTCTGTACAGGATATGGAGCAGAAGATGAAGATGCTGGAAAATCTACAAGATGATTTTGACTTCAACTACAAAACTCTTAAAAGTGCTGGAGGTATGATGAGTATATGCTGCTGTAATTTTTTTCTGTCTCAAATAGCCTCGATGATGAAGTCACTGATAAAACCTCATCAAATCTGTTATGATTCAGAGTTGTCCCAGGACCTGAATGGAAACAGCCAGGCAGCAGCCACCAGGCAGAAGATGTCTCAGCTGGAGCAGATGCTGAGCGCTCTGGATCAGCTGAGGAGGGTGAGATACACAATCACGTCACAAAATACAGTGTTTGCTTTAGAGTTCGACCGATATATCGGTTTACCAATATTTTTCCCGATATTTGAGCATTTTACCATAATCGGATATCGGTTTTGTTTTGATATTTGGGTTTTGAAAATACCACCCAGTAAGTCATTCATACTGATCACCCAAGGGTCAAAAGTAAAATTATTTTTCTGTTTTACAGCAAATAGTGACAGAGATGGCAGGGCTGCTGTCTGCGATGGACTTTGTGCAGAAGAATCTGACAGATGAAGAACTGGCCGACTGGAAGAGGAGACAGCAGATCGCCTGCATTGGAGGACCACCGAACATCTGCCTGGACCGCTTGGAGACATGGTACACAGTCCGTTCACAACCAAACCTGCTTTAAATCACACCTTTTTGTGGATTGGTTCATTTATTTATTTTTTTATCGCTGTCTCTCAGGATCACCTCTTTGGCTGAGTCACAGTTGCAGATAAGACAGCAGATCAAGAAACTGGAGGAGCTTCAACAGAAGGTCTCCTACAAAGGCGATCCAATTATTCAACACCGCCCAGCTCTGGAGGAGAAGATCGTAGACCTGTTCCGCAACCTTATGAAGAGGTTTGAAATCACTCACTCACTCGTGTGTAAACTATATAATGCAATGAAACGGGATCATTGATGTTTGCTTGTGTCATTGCAGTGCATTTGTTGTTGAGAGGCAGCCTTGTATGCCCATGCATCCTGACCGACCACTTGTCATCAAAACAGGAGTTCAGTTCACCACCAAAGTCAGGTGGGTGCTCACAGAGGTGAGTCATAAGGGAAAGACGCCTAGAGACAAATTGTAAATTTTTCCACCTCCTCTCTCTCAGGTTACTTGTGAAATTCCCAGAGTTGAATTACCAGCTGAAAATAAAAGTGTGTATTGACAAGTAAGTCCCATGTCCTGCCTGTGACATCAGAGTGAAATTACTTTGATTTGCACATTTTTTTAATATTTTTCTCCTATCTTCTGCAGGGAGTCAGGTGACGGGGCAGCCATTCGAGGGTGAGTTGGGAGGTTAAAAAGATGAGTTAAATTGTCATATCGTTATTTGTCATTACAGGCTGATTTATATTGGGCAGGCAAAAATCAACCAGTATTTGGCCATTAAACTAAACATTTCAGCTATTTTTATCATTAAATTATATTGCACGGTTACAAAAAATGTTGTGAAAAGAAGCCTCCTCCTTGCTAGTTCCTATAAAAGTTTTTACATTATAGAGTCCTCTGTTTCTTTTCCTTCAGTTCACGAAAGTTCAACATCCTTGGCACTAACACGAAGGTGATGAACATGGAGGAATCCAACAATGGCAGCTTGTCAGCAGAGTTCAAACATCTGGTAAGCTCAGCCATTACGCCAGTTTTTTTTTTCAGAGCGCATAACCTTATGTTTTTTTTATTTGTGAGTTGTGTGGGACACTGTTGGCCCTCGGAAGCAAAATCAAACTCCCTTAAAACACTTTTTAAACCTGTATTTATTTGTGTACTAGCAATGTCCAGTACCAAATATATTTAATCTTAAGCATGTTCTTTAGAGTTATTTTTCTTTGTAAACAAGTACACGAACATTTTCACTTTTATTAGAGGCAAAAATTATGGTTGACTGAGACAATCATCATTTGTGTAAAAACAAAACAAGGTTACACCCCATTCACACGGGGCGTAACGCTTCTCATTTACTTTGAATGGAGTGATGTCAAGTGTTGCCGAACTGAATTGTGGGTCCATCGCATTGCATTGGGTCCATTGCTCGCGGCAGAATTTGAAAACATTTAAACTTTTTAAGCGCCAACGCAGGCCTCAGCCAATCAGATAGCCTTATGCAAATACCCTTGCACAGAGGCTAGCCAATCACTTTCATGCAACACCAGAACACTAATGTGATTGGCTGTTGTCACTATGACGGTCGCACCAGCACCAAGCTTCAGACACGCCCTCCGTCAAGCGTTGATGCCGACGCCCCGTGTGAATGTACCGTTACACTTTATTTTAAGGTGTCTTGTTACAGTATAATTATAATACGGAGTAATATTAAGCATCTTACATGTACTATATGTTAAGGTTAGGATTGTTATTATAATAGTAAGTGCATGCAATATGTGTGTAACAAGATACCTTAAAATAAATTGTTACCCCCCAGGGCTCTAGACTCATTCTTCTCACTCATCGCATGTTTGCGACTAACTTTTTCAGTTGGTCGCACGAGCACATAATTTGGTCACAATTTTATTTGTATTTTTTGATACAACATTGGATTAATCAATGCATGCTGATTAACTACTTTTATCATAGTTATGTGGTAACGAAAGTGTTCAACATTCAAACCGTTCTTTTTCATCAGTATTATTTCGGATTATATTTTGTGAACAGAAATTACTTTTTTCCTTTCACTTTAACATTTGCGATCTTGGGGTCACGTTTTACAAGAAAAGTTATATACCAACTAATAAATTACAGAATTTTTAGCAAACACTGAGGAATCAAATAAATAATACAAATAATTAAGGAAAGCCTCCATAGCGTAACGTGAAGTAAACAGCAAAGATATTAAGCTTTTCAAAACGAAAACAAAAAGAGAAGTCAAAGTAAACTGGCTGTCGCTGACAGGACTTGCATGTTTTTTCTACAAGAATATCAACATGTTCACCTTCTCTGGTTTATGAAGTGCTCTTTTACTTTAGTTTGAAGCTCATTTGTTAAGCTCATCGTGGTAAACAAAAAAAAACAAGCATAAAAGGTGTTTAAATAATAAAAAAACATTAAAGATACACTTATAAAACATTTATTTTTTCGTTCAAAAAAATCAAAGTTCTTGCAGTTGAAGAATCTTGAATAGAAGAAATTTTACAGTAAATTACTTGTATTACTATATTTTATAAAAATAAAAACTACAGTTTGAGTCTGCCCTACGAGCTTCACGAAGACTAGATCAGCTGTTGGCTGAATATAGCTTGAATTAGTCCTGACTTGTTCTTCTGTCTTTCAGACTCTTCGAGAGCAGAGATGTGGCAATGGAGGCCGAACCAACAGTGACGTAAGTCTTTGTATAATTAGCATTATGCCACAGTTTTTAAATTTGATTCAGGGTTTCTAGTGAAGAAGTCAGTATAAACATTGACCTTTGCCCTCTGAACTACAGGCGTCTCTGATCGTGACCGAAGAACTGCACCTGATCACGTTTGAGACGGAGGTCTACCACCAAGGACTAAAGATCGACCTTGAGGTGAAAATCCACATCAATATACAACACTCACTGGATGCTTAAACGATTAGTTCGTTTGAAAATGACACTTTCATTTTTATCAGTATTTAAGAAAAAAATGTAATGTCTTATCATGACTGTTGAGCTGTTTATCATTTCATAGATGATAATAATATTAAACTCGGAGTGCTGATCAAGTCCATCACACTGCTGCTGTTGACTGATTCGGCAACTGAAAGCCAATAAGGTCATTATGGTAGGCTGTCGTCATGGTACCAGCAGTGGGAGGATATGAATATGTAACCAGGCAGCGTGTCCTTGGGTGATCTTCCACTTATTAAACCCATAAACGCGCACAGTGCTGCCTACATGCCTATTATGTGCTGATAAGAGAACATGCAGAATCATTCCTTTCCTGTGGATGGAAACAACAGGGTCACATAAAATACCAACACTCATCAGCAGCTTAATTAAACAAAATAATTAAGCCATCCGTCTCTGTTTGCTTGAGAATTATTCAGCCTCAGGTCTCCATTGGTGTTAACCAGATTGGTTACCAAGCTGTACAAAAATAGCAGGATTTGTTATTCTAGATTATATTTAAATGTCTTTTATCTCTGTGCAGACACATTCTCTCCCAGTGGTGGTCATCTCTAATATCTGTCAAATGCCAAACGCATGGGCGTCCATCCTGTGGTACAACATGCTGACCAACCATCCCAAGGTTTGAAATGAATCCACAGCGTGCCGTACTTACTGTTATCACAAGAGCTTGCATAAGTTACTAATAATCCTTCCTCTCTGTCTCCACAGAATGTGAATTTCTTCACCAAACCTCCAGTAGGAACGTGGGACCAGGTGGCTGAGGTGGTCAGCTGGCAGTTTTCATCCACAACCAAGAGAGGACTTACCATCGAGCAGCTCACCACACTCGCAGAGAAACTTCTGGGTATGTGTTAGAATATTCAGTGGAGTTCACAAAGTATCGAATAGCTAGATTATCTCCCCCTATTTAAACCTATTGTTACAGGTCCCGGGCAGTCGGGAAGACTGTAAGCAGTAATCTTAGTAGTAAATGAGAGAGACAAGAGTTAGTGGTTGCTTTCACGGTCCTCTTTGTTGTCTTTTAATACACATACACATTTGTATTTCAGAGTCAGTAAGACACTTTGAATCACAAAGTAATTCATAAACATGTTGGAAAGAATAATACACACTGTATGACGTTAGATACTTAAATCAAATCACAATAACGTTAAATAAATTAATAAACAAATAACCAAATTAAAACGTAACCATATGTACTGAAATGCTCTAATTCTTATACAAAACTAGCTGAATAAGTGTCTCAGGTAAACAACTCAGGTAAGTAGTTGTACACATAAATTACTTCGATGAATACATGAAAAACATCTTAAAATTGTTAATAAAATAAATAATGACTTAAAATAAGTTATTTGTACATTACATCATGTAACGTACAGTTTGATATGACATTTAATTAATTTAACTAACCTTAGTAGTAAATGAGAGAGACAAGAGTTAGTGGTTGCTTTCACGGTCCTCTTTGTTGTCTGAGGATGCGCTGCAGTCGCCACGGTAACTCAACTCTCAACTGACACCAAGAATTCAGAAACTGCTGAACTGTCCAGTGTAAACTCATTATAATACATTTAAGTAATTTAAATAAAACTTAAATATATATAGAAATAGAAATAAACATAAATAAAAATGAAATACATACAAATAATTTAATTTGTGACCCAAACTATATGTAGGGGGGTCACACTATAAATAAACAAATAAGTTGGTGGACGCTGACAAAAAAAGAGAAACAAAATGGAGTTGTATAAACTCAAATTTTTAGGATTGACTAATTTGTAATATTAAAAATATGAAAATAATTGGAAAATAGAAGCATTTATAGTTCTGTTCAGTGTTTTTTTTTTGTATTAATTACATGATTTATTTGGCTTTGATAATATTGCATTTTCTTATCACTCTTGCATTATACATCTATCTATAGATATATTGTAGAAACTTAATTCCCTGTAAAGCTGCATTGCAACGATTTGTATCGTTAAAAAGCGCTATACAAATAAACTTGAATTGATTAAAGCTGAATTTTCAGCATCATTGCTGCAGTCATCAGTGTCACATGATCCGTCAGAAATCAATCTGATTTGCTGCCATTGTGATGCTTAATGTTTTGGTGGCAACATAGGTTTTCATTTTGGATCAAAGACAGATGGACGTGTCCGCCGCAGTAGTGATTGGTGGTTCAGAATTATTTTTGGTCGAGAGTATCCCTAGACAAAGCTTTCACAGCTGAGGCTCATGCATTACTTTTAGCTCTAGAACAAATAGAAAAGGAACAAGTTTTTTTTTATTTGCACAGATTTTATGTCCTGCCTACAAGCAGTTACGTCTTTAAAAACTGAACATCCTACAGTTATTAGCATTTTAGAAAAAGTTGACTCTCTCTAAAGAAACAAGATTTTAACAATTTTTGTTGGATACTTGGCCATATGGGATTGGTCGGACTCGGCAATGAACAGGCAGATAAAGTGGCTAAGGAAGCTGTTCAGTTGGAAATAACAGAATGTAATAATCCAGTATCTGATGTAAAACATATATTGAATCTGTACATTAATAATAAATACCGAATGGAATGAATGCATAAACAACAAACTATAAAAGGTGAATCCAGTAGTAAATGAAAAGTAATTGCTGTTTTGAAAATAGATATGTCCAGGTTCTAAATTCAAGATTTCAAACTTGACATTCAAGAGTCGTTTATATTGAAAGGGGAAGAGAAACCAGTTTAACTTTTTGAGTGTAAAACATATTTTAACAGAATGTCCTTTTTTTTTACCAATGTTTTTACTCAGAAAATAGAAATTTTTAAAAGGTCTCTTCTGGAAAGAGTTTTAGAATTGAATTGATTAAATTATACATAGTTTTTATCAGTACTATTGTTGTTACTTTTATGTTATTGTATAGTGAAAAGTTATTGCTTAAGACAATTTTATATTATTGTAAATTACGTATTGAAATGATACTGTTAATGTTGCCATGAATCTGTTTAATTGTGTATTTCTGTCTTTGTGTAGGTCCTTGTGTAAACTACTCTGGTTGCCAGATCACATGGGCCAAGTTCTGCAAAGTATGTTGCTATAACAAACATGTGTTCCCTGTTCTGTGTTAAATTTAGAGCAGATCAGACCTGCTGATCCAGTTTCTATCCTAAACATGTTGCGCTTGTGTTTGTGTGTTTCAGGAAAACATGGCAGGAAAAGGTTTCTCATTCTGGGTGTGGCTTGACAACATTATCGACCTAGTGAAGAAATATATTTTGGCTCTATGGAATGAAGGGTGAGGACTATTGCTGCAGGGGCGTGCAGAGAGCTCCTCGGGGGCAGGGGCTAAAATGTTAAATAGGAGCAATGTACACATTTTATAAATACAAATTATAGGTCAAAAGTTTGGATAGATTACTATTTCATATTTTTCCAAGAAGTCACTTATGGTCATCAAGCCTGCATTTATTTGATCGAATTTTTTATCAACTTTAAAATACATTTTATGCAATTTGATTTATTCTCAATGTTGGAAACCTGTGATACTTTTTTCAGGATTCTTTGATTTAATAAAAAGTTTAAAAAGCACAGCATTTAAAATATAGCTTTCGTTACTACAATATATGTTGAAAAGCTTGAGGTCAGGTATTTATTTTTTTGAAAGAAATTAGTTTTCATTCAGCAAAGATTTTTTTATTTATCAATGAACCACAATAAAGTAACACGGGTTCCAAAAAATTTAAATAAATAATAATAATAATAATAAATAAATGAATCAATCAAAATAAGCAGCACAACTGTTTCCAATATTAATAATAAATCTGTATATCATAATGATTTCTGAAGGATCATGCACTGAAAACTTGAGTAATGATGCTGAAAATACAGCTTTTCATCACATAAATAAATTATATTTTAAAGCATATTATAATAGATAAACATTCTTTTAAATGTATTTTTTATATTTCACAATATTATAGTTTTCTGTATTTTTGATCAAATAAATGCAGGCTTGATGAGCATAATACTTTCATAATGCTGCATAATTATCAAAAATTGTAACATGATAAAGTCCTTTCATGTCACCATTTCGTCAGCCTGCACTTCACATAATAGGCCTGTAGGTGGCACTTGGGCTTCATTAAGAAAGTTTCATGAAACAGTAAACGTGCATCATACATAAATGCACCCTGAGTGAATTGAATACTGATTACATTATTGCGACTTTTGGCGCTGCGCGGTTTTGTGACGTGCTTTTGAAGTCAATTAGCATCCATTTTCTCAGCGACGTAATTTGATTTATAAAATGAGACAAACCACAGATCCGGATCGCTCCACAAATAAGCTCGTCTGTCCCGTGTCATTTTCAACCGATTTTTGAATAAGAACGGAAAATGACTGCTCCTACGGCAAGCCGTTTTGACTTCTATTCCTTCACAGGATATGAATTACTGATATCAACAAATCAATGTTTACTAGATAAAATGCTAATTCTTATATTTACATGTATGCATTTAGCAGACGCTTTTATCCAAAGCGACTTACAGTGCATTCCGTCTTTAAAAAAAAATTGTCAGTACATGTGTTTCCTGGGAATTGAACCCACAACCTTTGCGCTGCTAACGCCATGCTCTACCACTGAGCCACAGGAACACATATTAAAATTCTTATAAAATTCTTGATATCAGCAATTAGATTTCTACTAGTAACTGGCTATTTTTGATATCAGCAATTGCATTTCCACTTGTAAAAGTTTTAATTTTGATATCAACAATTACATTTTCACTTGTTAAAATGCTCATGTTTTAATTGTTGATATCTGTAATTGTATTTTCTCTAGTTAAATGTCAACATAGGCTGTCATTCAAAATCAATTGTCGATATCAATAATTAATTTCTTAAATTCCAATTTCCCAAATCAGAAATACAATTCAAGAATTTAATTGTTGATATCAGAAATTACCCTCCCAATTTTTGATATCAGAAATGTTCAGATATCAGAAATGAACATTGTCACTAGTGACAATTTAATTGTTGATATCAAGAATAGGCATTTCTACTAGTAAGAATTGTATTTCTGATATGTGAAATTGGAATTTAAGTTAGTAAGAAATTAATTCTTGATATAAACAATTGATTTTGAATGACAGCCTATGGTGACATTTAACTAGTGAAAATAAAATTACAGATATCAAAAATGTAATTCTTGATATCAAGAATAAGCATTTTAACTATTAAAAAAATTAATTGTTGATATCAATAGATCATATCCTGTGAAGGAATAAGTCAAAACGGCTTGCCATAGCATTGATTAATTATTTATTATTCTAAAATATATCATATATGGATTTGTAATTAAATCGACACACTAGATTTTATTTATTGATGTTTTTTTTTTTAATTGTTTGGTTTATTTTTTTTCCTTCTGTGACCCAATATGAAAGAACTGTATTTGAGAGCCTATTTCCGAACAGACTGTGGAACATCAGTCAGTCAAGCAGAACACACGCGGCACGCATCCTGTAGCAACGCCTCTGATTGACGGATATAAAAATAAACAGGAATTTTCGGACTTTCGAGCGATCCGTTACCGTTTTGTGCACGTTGTCATGTTAATTATAATTCAAATGCATTTAGTTTTATTGACTCAATATACAATATTGAGCCCCAAAGCCCACAAACCCCCCTTTCTGCATGTGCCTGCTCTGCTGTGTGCATTTATGCAGCATTCATAGTTCATTACATCAATCACTGCTTCGGTGGATAAATCATGCTTTGTGTGTATGTGTGCCAGGTATATTATGGGCTTCATCAGTAAAGAAAGAGAGAGGGCAATCCTGAGCCCAAAGCCTCCTGGGACATTCCTGCTGCGCTTCAGTGAAAGCAGCAAAGAGGGAGGCATTACCTTCACTTGGGTCGAGAAGGACATCAATGGTGAATGCATTTCTATGTACACTACATTGTGTGTATGTGTTGGCATAAGACTTCTCAAAATGATCAGCACAGTGTAGCCAATGTAAACAAATGTCTCAATATTTTATACTTTTATGTATAAATTATTTAATTTTTCTTGTAATGTCAAAATTGATATTGGCAATCATGCAATTTCTCTGGCTTTGTATCGACTACTGAAACTGACTGTAGTTGTATATGTGTATGTGCAGGTAAGACTCAGATCCAGTCGGTTGAACCGTACACTAAGCAGCAGCTCAACAGCATGTCTTTTGCTGAGATCATCATGGGCTACAAGATCATGGATGCCACAAACATCCTCGTCTCGCCGCTGGTCTACCTCTACCCCGAAATCCCCAAAGAGGATGCGTTTGGCAAGTACTGCCGCCCCGAGGCCCAGCCTGACACCGAATTCCCTGATCCTGGATGTGGTGAGTGTGTTAGCGGGAATATCATTCATTCTGGCTTGGAGTAACAGCACATCTGTCTGTTACTTGGCAAAGTTAGTCTCATTCTCATTTATTTTGGGAAAGACTATTTTAGTACCAGCACTGAATGGGTGTGGCTTACCAGAAACGTTCAGCTTCTGAGGAAATTGTCTAAGAATACGATTAGAGCGAAAGCAAAAGCACGACTTTACTCTTTGGTTAGACATGTCACAGTTCAAATATTCAGTTTTTTTTGATAAATTAATGCTTTTATTCAGCAAGGACACATTCAATTGATCAGAAGTAACAGTAAAGAATTTTACTTGGTTACAAACAAAAATTGTTTCAAGTAAATGCTGTTCTTTTTTTAATCAAAAATATTACAATTCCACAACTTTAACAACACAACTGTATTCAACGTTGATAACATTGATCAATTTAAAATTAAACTACTGTTCAAATGTTTAAGATAAGTCAGTAAGATCAAAAGTTGATGGTGCAGACATTTTAAGTGTTCCACAAATGTAAATAAAAGAAGTTATTTCTATTCCACAAAGAAGCCTGAAAAAAATAGATCATGGTTTTCACTAAAATATTAAGCAAAACAGCTATTTTAAACATTGGTAACGCTATTAAATGTTTCTTAAGCACCAAATCAGCTTGTTATAATGATTTCTGAAGGATCATGTGACACTTCAGAAGACTTGGAATGTATCGCAAGTGTTACAGACTACTTTATGATTTCGTACGAATCATACAGGTTTGAATGTTGATTTTTGTGTGAACTGTTACTCTAAGAAAAGAAAGGGACACTGAAAACCTGAAACATTTGAATTCTCCTTGTATAAAAACAGTCTTTTGTTGTTCTTTCAGTAATTCAGCCTTACCTGAAGACCAAGTTCATCTGTGTCACCCCGTGAGTAGCATTTCTTTCTTCTTTAGTATGTGTGTGAATGATTGACCTTGCTAGAGTCTGTTTTCTCTCTCTGTCCTCTTGTAAACTTTGACATCTTTGGTGACTCTTTAGGCAGGAGCACATGCAAAGTACTCCTCTCAGTTCTCTGTACAACATGGATCAGGGATGTAGCTTCTACTGAAATCACCAAGGACCCTTCACAGCATCCTTTAAACCACAATCTTGCACAAGAAGAGAGAAAGAGAGAGAAACCATGCTTTTTTTGTTTAAAGTCTTACAAATGAACATCAAAACAGCTAATTAAAGGAGGCTCAGGCTTTTTATGTTTACATGTATAAACACGCATGACTTGTGGGTGGTAACCTTTGTATAAACACTTTGCAGCCATGTGATTTTCAGTTCTTAGTTTAAAAAAATAACATGAAATATTTCAATCTAATTTTAAAAAATCTCAATTTTAATATAAAAAGAAAATCCGCTTAAAAGTAAAAATGTACAGTTTACCTTAATATATTCCTGAACAATATTTTTCATATAATAATCATGCTTTTCAGTCCACATTATTCCCAAAAATGTCTTTAAAGTCTTGTTAATCTCTGTCGTAGACTTTCCAAATACAACTTGATCTGCTTCTAAAACCACACCAAATGGGGTTTGAATGTTTATGTTGACTTTAACAATAATGAGACAGTCAGTTTTACATTGTGATACTATATCGTGTTAATTGACATATAATAAAGTGTAACACATCAATCTGTACATGCCAATAACTGTACGTTAGGTAACAAGCCTGGCTACACCACA
Source organism: Oxygymnocypris stewartii (assembly GCA_003573665.1). Taxonomy (NCBI): domain Eukaryota; kingdom Metazoa; phylum Chordata; class Actinopteri; order Cypriniformes; family Cyprinidae; genus Oxygymnocypris; species Oxygymnocypris stewartii. The sequence goes on from QVTF01005323.1 coordinate 20,341, forward strand.
ACTTTTGATGGAATAAAAGCTGCTTCAAACTCAGTCCTGCTTGAATCACGAATGCTTTCTGTGTTTGTAGAGGGCTTGGATTTACTAGAGGTCATGTATGTCAGTGTGTGTGTGTGTTAGGCAGGCTATAAACTGACCTCTCTTCATAGGTGTCCTTCCGTCTTCATGGACTTCCCGGACAGTGAGCTGCTTGGGAACTGCTTCCCTGGGTAGGCACTAGGGAGCTGCTTTATGTGTGTGAATGAGACATGAACACGTATGGTCAAACACACTCCTGTAGGTGTCTGCTAACATAGAGTATGCCTTTTAACCAGTGGTTTCTGTTTACTCACTTCATCCCTTCATAACAAGAGGTCTGGATGTCACTGGAACGTCTGCACAAGCTAAAAGGCTAGAAGTGCCGTTTCATAAGTCTCTAAATCTCAATTCTGTGTCGGTGAACTAGTTCCTCTATAGACTAGGGAATATTTTTTTGCAGTTTCTACTTCATTTCTAAGCTCACAAGCTAACTTTTCTGTACCAGTATGCAAAACATGTTCACACTTGGGAAAGAAAGTGGTCACCTTCTCTCCCATTCATTTCTTTTCCACATCTTTTTCCCCATCATAGAAGAGCTATGAATGGAGTGTTTTGTTGGAATAATTTGAGTGTTTGTGGCATAAATGGTCTGCTTCCTCTGTATTTTAAATAATGTGGAGGAAATAGTTTCTGATGAAATTCGTGTCACTCATGTGTCCATTATGGGGTGAGAAAACTGTCTACAGGAACGTTCAATGTATCACAAATATACTGTATATAGTTTCTAATTTCCAACAAATATGAAAGCATAAGTAGTATAAATATTAGCACCTGTTAGAAATGACAATTTTATAATGCTATTTACAAGTTATATATACATATGCATTATATACATAGATAATTAGAGGCTGTTTAAAAAAAAAAATATCATTAACAGTAACACTGGTAACAACAATGCACTGGTTTTAGTGGTCATATTAACATGGAGGCTGTTGATAGATGTTGAGATGTTGTCTCCAGGGCATTCTGGGTGTTTCTTAACCTGGATGTGGCGAGATGAGCGAGAGAAGACGAGACATTGATCAACCACCACACAAACGTCTTCTCTATATGGAGCACTGTTTATACGCGCATCCCACTTTATTTTAAAATCAGTGAGATCTATATTACCCGTGGCTCTGTTACCATAAGACAGAAATACAGAAAAAAAATACAGTTTATTAGCTGTTTATGATTTATGTTTTGCTTACGAAAGGTTTCAGAATACACTGCTACTTCTGAAGTCTGTAAATGGAAAAATATGCTTTTTGCGAATGGTGTAGTTTGACATCTACCTACAGGGATGAACTGGACCATGCTAACCAAACTTCAGCATCAGCAGGAATATTTTCTGCACTCTTTTCTGCTCACTATTCAGAATTCATTCACATTTGTTGTTAGGACAAGGAGTTCAACTGTAACCTTTACACTTGTAGAATGGACCTGTAATGCTATTATTTCTCCAGATGGTTTACAGCTTTAATTTATATTTTAATTTTGTGAGACTCCGGGTTAAAGAACCAGCCAAAAGTTTAAATATTAGAGAGATTCTTTCCCCGTGTGATAATATAGCTCCATATATTTATCTTTTGCTTGATTCTGGAAGGTAGTCGGGACTTTTGGGGATCCAGGATGGAAAACAAGTTCTTGGCTTAAAGTTTTATTGGCAGTCTTATCAAAGTGCTCTTTCATCTTGGACAGGGAGTTCTCCAGATTGATATTGGCATGAGAAAGTGTTTCAGGAAAAACACTTATGACTGTTATGGCTAGAACTGATTATTGCTTTGGAAAACTGTACTGTAACGCTTAACAACTCGTACCATTTCCTCATACTGCAAACATAAACAGAATGTAACTCTTTTCAATGTAATATGTGCCCAATATGGCTTTTAATTGTGATAATATTGTTCTTGGGCAGCCTGCAACTTGATGTGCAATTCATCCCTCTACTGTTTTGATTTACTCTAAACAAACCAAAATTATAGCACAACATTTTGTTTTAGTATCGCCTTAGTTTGAGATCTTGTGGAATCACCTCTAGATGAATAAAAGCACACATCAAGCTATGGATTATTTCAAATCAACAAAGCCTGGTTTAATTTACCAGCAACCTGACACACTAGACATGATCAACTTTGAGTAATCTGAAACTTGATTAGTCGGACGTGTCATTCGTGAGCATGTAACTTATCCACAAGTATCTGGAACTCTTGCCTTTTCCATTGCCGCTGGATCAAACCACTGCAAGTGTTTTAGTACAGACAGAACTAGACTTGATCGAGAAGTTCTGTTTGCTCTAGCATCCTAGAATTAGTGTAGAAATACTGCTTTACCAAAACAAACGCCACATACAGTATGAGTAAGTTTGGAGTGTTAACAAATAGGCATCGGCAAACTTTGACCCCTGGTAAATCATTCCCCAAGGTAAAACTAACGGGCGGGAAGCCATTGACTGGGTCAGATATAAGCGCATTTCAGCATGTTTCTCTGATAATGCCATTCAAAAGTAGCTTTTTTCTTTTTCAAACAACATATACATGTCTATATGTATTATAGTAGTTTATCCATGTTGTAATATAGATTGATCAATCACAGCACAGGAAAAAAGTGAACGAGCAATCTACAGATTCACATTACATCACTGCATGCCAGCTATGTAGTAATATACATTTTCAGTGCACCGTGTTGAATCTGCTGTTTCAACATCCTCTAACACATGACTGAGACGGGTTATTTGGGATAGTTCACCCCAGAATGAAACTTCTGTCATAATTTACTCCCATCATGATGTGCCAAAAGCCTAATGTGTAGCGCACCGACATATTGGCTCTGTTGCGCTTTGAGTGTCCCGAGTTCGAATCCTGCCAGATCTCCACTGTCCTATCTAGAAAACTGCAAAAACAATACCATAAAATACAAATAATTGACTCCCCTCATGTGATTCCAAACCTCTGACATTGGAGCCGTTTGACTTTCCCATAATGTGCACAATATATTTTGTCCCACAGTAGAAAAAGTCTTACTGTTTTGGAACGCCACGAGGGTAAGTAAACGATGACAAGTTTCATTTTTAGGTGAACTATCCATGTTCCCAAGTGATGCTCATGACTTCGAGGGAATGTGCGAGCGTGTGATTATTAGGGTGAAGGTTAACTCATCGCGTGGCGAATGATCTCTACACTTACTAAATCTTAACTGTTGTGTGTGCTGGAAGTAATGATTGTTTGATCATTTGTAGCTTGTGTGTCCTGTCTGATGTGTGCTGCTTTCTTTTGCAGGACTAACTCTGGCAACACAAGCGATTTGTTCCCAATGTCCCCTCGTACACTCGACTCTCTCATGCACAATGAAGCCGCCGAGGCCAACCCAGGACCTCTGGGTAAGTCAAAAACAGCTTTCTCAATATCCATTGAAGACATTTTCGGGTCCCCTAATCGTGAGATTGCATTTTCCCTCCAGAATCTCTCACTCTGGACATGGAGATGAGCTCTGATCATCCCTCACCAATGAGAGAAGGGTTTGCAGTCTCAACAATCTCAGATATGGACACCTGCCGAAATGCTTAGTTTTCCAACATTTTAGTGTTTGTTTTTTGTTGTTTTTTCAATTGGAAAATTATGTACATAACGCTTAGATGCTACAGCTGCTTTCATTTTTTGTATTCATAGTCAAAAGTTTTCAAAATTTCAACCTTTCATCCTTGTATTGCTACGCAATTGAGTTCATTCAACGGTTAAGATGTTAATCTTTACTTTTTATATGAATGTGAGGTCTTCAAGGCAGATTTTTAGCTTTTTTGACCTTTTGTTAATGAAAGTGTGAATATTAAGGCTCTTCAGCATGCTTAATTGCAGACATTTGTCCATGACTGTAGCTATATGCGTTTTTATTTTTAGTAATAGAAATAGCCTTTGACTTGTATTTCATTGAATGTCCACTGGTGTTAGCAAACATAAAACATATTTTGAGCTGTTAGCATAGCATAGGGCCAGTGAATTCTTTGTGTTGCTCTTTGGAAATGAGTGAGAAGGAGTGTAAACGTCACGGTAGTATTGATGGAATGGATTGGTACAGAAGTTATCATTTATGGTGTGATCATAAGTTGTAAAGTAAGTTTGTACATGCAGGTCCCTTTTAGCTTCTGGTTTACATTAATTTACTGTATTTTAATGATGAAAAATATTTTACTCTTTTAGCTTTTCTTTTTTTTGTGAAGTGAATGGAAGAAGATAAATATATATATGAATATGTTACGCATATGAGCAAATGTCATATTTTCACCATATTATTGTCTCCAATATGTTTAATGCGCTAGCTTGGATAGTAAGAAAAATCTAGCAGAGCCAGCAGGACTATTATTGTAACATAATTAGACGGTGAATTTTAGAGACACAGACACACATACATGCACATATATACAAACACACACACATATTTATAATTTAATTCTTTAATTCACTGATCTGTCATGTAAGGTAGCTCTATGATGGAAAATGATGTTTCTTCATTGTGTAACTACTTTTTAACCGTCAGTCTGAGTTTGTTTCCCACTCTGTGTATCTGTCCTTTCACTCTCAATTTATAGTGTGTATACTATTATATATACACACTGCACTATGTATATTCACTTTATTGTACAATGAATTCTTGATGAGAACCCGTTATCGGCTCTTTGTGTCCTTGATGCATTTCTTCAGTTATCTGGGATATAAAAAAATAATAATTGGGGGTTGGTAAATCATTTTTTAGTTTTTTTAGTTAGCAAAGATGCATTACATTTATTTAAAGCATCAGTAAATATATTTTTATGTAATTTTTCAAATAAATGTTTTGCATTCAACAAAGACTCCTGAAAAAAGTCTCTACAAAACACAACTGTTTTCAACTTCGATAATAGCAAAAAAAAAAGCAAAAAAATCTTACCAACCCTAAACATAGTATGTCGCTGTTCTGTATACTGTATACGTTCAAACAGCACCACTTCTGACAACACATTTGAATGTGAAAAGAGAGAGACAGAACTAATAATAAACATGACAAGAAATACATATACAGCTAGAGAAATCAGGACTGGCATTCACATGGTCTTCCTGTAATAAATGGCCGTGAATGGTTGCTCTGTGTGGTCATTTTATCACCCAGAGGAACAAAAGTAAGCGATTAGGTTTCAGTGGATATTTAAAGGTCATTCTTACTAAATTAATCTCCTCTTCCTTCACGTAAATGGTAATTACTGAGTGTTTATCTCTCTCCGTCTACCTGTCATTACCCCAGCCATTCTGCTCTAAAGGTTAAACAGAGATAGAGAGAGACCCCGCACTGGACATTGCGCATTGATCTTTCGTCAAGGTTGTTTGATTAGACGTCCAGCTGTTACAGGTTTGCTGTAATGACATTTATACTTTCAGATGTTTGCACTTGTGGAGAGTGAGACCGGTGACTCAGGCATTCTGACATTTAATACAATGGCTTTTTATGAGTCCCTTCATATTTCTGCATTTTGGTATTAATGAATTTATAGTTATTGCATCAACAAACTAATATTTGAGGGGAAAGGGGATGTGAATGAAAGCAGGATTATGAATAGAGGACTATTACTTTATCCACAAGCAACAATTTAAAGTAAAAAAAACATCTTAATGATAGATTTGTTTATTACAAGCATGCAGCTTTACACTTTATTAGACATTAATTGATGGACTGGAGTGGTGTGGATTATTGTGATGTTTTTATCAGCTGCTCATTCTGACGGCACCCATTCACTGCAGAGGATCCATTGGTGAGCAAGTGATGTAATGCTAAATTTCTCCAAATCTGTTCTGATGAAGAAACAAACTACATCTTGGATGGCCTGAGAGTGAGTAAACATTCACTTTTTGGATGAACTATTCCTTTAATATCAAGAGAGATCTGCAGCCTAAAAAAACATGCATATGTAAAAATAGCTTGCATTAATATACACATCAAGATAAAGGTAAGGGACACAAACACATCCACTTATCATAAATGAAAAGTAAATCTATGCCCTCTACAAATCCCCTCAGCTGTATCTCGCAGAGAGAAAGAATACGCTGAATCAATGTTTTCATCTTGCCAAGATGGGAGTCCATCCAACACAGGCTGTTTATCAGCTGCACCTGAAGAGCTGTGCAAGGCCACTGTGTTTGAGCCTGTTGCTCTTGTCTCAGTAATGTGTTTCCTATACAATACTGACCAGCATTTCATTCACACACATGCAGTTGATATTTGTATTAACTCTTGGACACTCTTTACCTATACCTGTGCACCCTGTGCTAGTCTAGAGAATCAGAAGCCCCATCCTCGTGCCTGTGAATGTAATTGAGTTGTTTAACCAGCAGGGGGCAATATTAACCTATTCAATACGGCTGCACTGGACACTCATTTAATTACCGTGTTTAGGAGATAATGCATATCATTTCACCGATTTTAATTAAAACCCATAAGCATGAGTCAGTAGAGAGAATAGGCGGAAAAGAGACTTAAAGGGGAAATTATGTTTAGTATGCACCTTTACGTTATTTGCATACTAAGGTGCTTGTATGAATATTACTACTACCTAGGCTACTAATAAGACTTCCGTGCGATTTAGTCAAATATCAGAAGCATGTCCTACATATATGCTCTCTATCACCTCGTCTAGCCTGTAAACATGCGGTGACCCTAGTCGTGCCGCAGTCTTGCCTCCATCGTCCAGCCTGGGTCCGGTTTTGTCAGATGTCCAATCGAACATGTGTGTTCAGTCTCCGAGGCACGGTTCGACGAGAGGAGAAATAAGGGTCGCAACACTGCCAAACAAAAGGGATCTCTCTCAAGACCTGACCGTTTCCCAGAGCCGTGAAAAGAGCTGAGCTCGCAGCTGAAGTCTGCTCAGTGCAAACACCTACGAACTTGACCTAGCTACATGGATTTACCTCTGCTATTATCATAGTGTTATATTGCATAGTAAGTCGTCTATATTATAGCACATTTTAGCCCACACTTGCTAACTTAATAATAGATAATCTATTAGCTGAAGCTCAAAGGATATATATATATATATATATATATATATATATATATGGGTATAGTTATAGTTGACGTATCAGTGTCCTAAAAGCAAAAAACTAACATTGAAGATAAAACTCTCTCATGCTATTTCTAACTAAGAATGAAGATACATTTTTTTCTATATTTTTGCTATGTAGGACACAGTCCGATTTAAATTTGTCAATGCACACACACACACACACACAATTCCATAACCTTTCCAAAAGTCTGTTACTGTATCAAAATTGTATTCAATTATGATTCATACCAATGGTAATTGAATCGTTACGACCGATTTGTGAATCGCTTTGGCTAAACAAGAAGCGACTCAAATGAACAATTAGTTTACAGTTGTAGGTGTATTATTACAAGCTCCTTGCAAGACAAAGCAGCAAAATTCTGAGCAGAAATATAACTGCAAAAACTGGATACATTGTCGTGTTTCTATTATTAGTAATACTTAATTTCCAGGACTTATCAATGCAGTTTAATTCCCCTTGTATTTACAGGTTGTCTGCATCCGAGGGAACCCCTGTCAGCTCTAGAGGATCTGTACTCATGTTATGCGCGCTTCAGCAGCTCAAAGTAAAAGTGTTGTTCCGCGTTGTTCGAGTCACGCGTACACGCTCATGACCAATCAGCAGTCCTCGCGCTCCGCTAACCAGTCTTTATATTTCATAGCCCCACCCCGCCCGCAGCGCATATTAAGCCTTCTGCACATCTAAAATAATGATTTGCTTTTTAAAGTTCGCACCGGCTTTTAACTTCAACGACTACCTTACAGTTACCTTACCTTACGGTACCTAGCATAAACTACCGACTCTCTCACCGGTGAAACAACACCGGAAGCGGGCGGTTACAGGCGCGAAAGATGATGGGACGCCCGACTCATTTCTGCGAATCGACTCTTTTTGAACAGCTCGTTTAAAGATCAGATTCAAAGCACAGTGATTCCTTACGTCATGACGTATTTGCAGCCATCACGTGGTCTCAGCTTGACATTTTACGTGTTTAAAAATCGTACCAGTACAATTATATATTACTTACCTTAATAATTGTATTAATGATTGGGCTTAATGGTGTCTTCTTACATAGTATGTGTGTCCCGATTCAGTTGTGTTGCAGGGGCTTTTTTCAGCTCATAAAAAAAGTTAGGCCTAATTTAGCAACTAAACTATAATTTGCAGTACATTAATGCCAATGTCTCTTAGCATATATATATATATATATATGTATGTATATATGTTTTTCACGTTTTGATAACACAATTTTTGTAAGTGTTTTGTAAAATGTCATGCAAAGCCAATAGTAGGCTAGTCAACATTTGAAGTGGATCAAAAAGTGAATCAAATTTGTCAAGAACAAGAACGCATTTTGGTTTTATGTTTTAGGACTTTGATGAAAGGTTTTGATCCACTTCAAATGTTTGACTAGTGTATATTTGTAACATTTCTAACGTTCTCTTTAAAAAAAATCTCGCTTCTCTTGCTATAGCCTATCATTATTTATCGGTTTATTGCGAATAGGACATGTCCAAAAGTGAAAGTTATAGGTATTTTGCGAAACGGTTCAGATGATTCATTATGAGATCCGACTCAAACGAACGATTCGTTTACGAATCGGACATCGCCGCGAGAGAGAGAGAGAGTGAGAGAGAGAGAGAGAGAGAGAGGAGAGAGTGCAGAGAGAGAGAGAGAGGAGAGAGAGAG
>QVTF01005324.1:0-29237 GCA_003573665.1 Oxygymnocypris stewartii
ATGAAAAATGTCAAATCGAAATCGATTCTTTTTTTTCATTATGTGACTTCTTTGTACAGACAGTCAGACATTATCCTTCCTTTGAAGCCCAATATGCTCTTTCGATCATTGTCAAGTCTCATTTTGTATTAAATTAGGGAAAAACGTATCTTATCACTGGTGAGTTTTTACTTTCCCCTTCATGGGGAACGAGACACTGCGTCCCCTAGGGGTCGCTACGGGGAACGCCCTCAGCGTGACTCGGTCTGAAGATACATATGAAAAAACACCACCTGTTGGCCGGCGACAGCCCATGACGTCACTACCGGCGTGCCACAATAAAAGTGCCGCCGGGAGAATACATCATCAGCTTTTTCGTCTTCACTGACTGGTTTGTTTGAAGCGTGCAACTGAATCTGGTAAGAGTACAGTTTTCCTTTCTACTATGGCGAGCACTAGCAAGGCGTTTAAGATTGTGTGTGGATAAAATCGGGACCCACCGCGATGACACACACAATCTTTGCGTCTTTTGTTTGGGCAAGGAGCACGCACGCGATGTCCTTGAGGGGAATCTGCGTGCACTGTGAGTTTTTTCTATGTAAAAGCTCCGCTCTCGTCCTGTCCCTTTCCGAGGAAGAGGGGCAGCCGTCTGCTTCCCGCTATTTGGGACCCACCGCTGCCGAGGCACGGAGGTAATGAAATTAGCAGTTGGATGTGGCCGATGAGTGAAAAGAGGGACCGCCCCTTTTCGCGCGCGTCGGCCGAGAACGAGAGTGAGCTGCTGGATTGTGACGATGCGATCTTTCTGACATAATCAGATTCAGCGGCTAGTGCTCTTCTCTGCATATGAACGAGTTTTTGGGGGTTGTGGATCATAAAAATGAATCTTTCTGGCCAAATCACCCCCAGCTCGAGTGAGCCTTCCTTTCTTCATAAAATCTCGATGTGGAGATTGAGAAGGAGTGAAAAAAAAGCTATTTCTTCTCGTATTCATAGGTTTCAGCATACTAGTTATGCTGACATTGTGTGAAAATGGCTATGAGGGGATGTCCCCTGTGCAAGAGATGATAAACAGCTTATCTCTCTGTGGCAGACATCCTCTCTCAAGGCTCCCCCCTGGCCACCTAAGCCCTGAATCTCGCTTAAATGGCAGGGTATATGCAGCAGCAGCAGGTCAGACCGTCGCTTCGTTGCACACTAAGGCGTACCAGACTGATCTGCTGAAAGACCTGGATAAGGTTCTATATAATCCAGGTCTGAGCCCGAACAACCAGGGGTCCTAGCCCATCTCGGTCTGAGGGTCAGAGATGGGCTCAGAAGGCTAGTCTCGTGACTCATGCCCCTCCCCCTCCTGCGGCTAGGGTGAGAGAAAGGCGCGGGTCAGAGAGAGGCAAGCCCTCTCATTCCTCTCTAATTCCCCTGTAACCACCGTAAACTTCACCTGACCGAGGTTAGGTGGAAATTTCCGGTTCTCATTCTGAGGAATGAGTTCTCCGCTCTCCAGAGCTCGTTATAGGTAGAGCTAGCATTGCTCCCCTCATTAGAGGGTCACCTTTGAGCATGCCGCTCCCTGCGGAGCGTCTGAGTTCCCTCTCATTCTGAGGAATGAGTTCTCCGCTCCTCAGAGCTCTGTGATAGGTCGCTCTCCTTGCTGGTCGAGCTAGCTTTGCTCCCCTCACCATAGAGGGTTATCTATGAGCATGCCGCTCCCTGCTGAGCGGCGGAGTTCCCTCTCATTCTGAGGAATGAGTTCCCCGCTCTCCAGAGCTCATGGTTGGGCTTGCCGCTCCCTTCTGAGCGGCGGAGTGCCTTCTCATTCTGAGGAATGAGTTCTCCACTCTCCAGAGCTCGTTATAGGTCTCCCTCTGAGGAGTGAGTTCTCCGCTCTAGAGCTCCTCATTGGTAGCTGAGTTCCTCTCATTCCGAGGAATGAGTTCTCCGCTCTCCAGAGCTCGCCGTCGGTAGAGCTAGCACTGCTCCCCTCAACCAGAGGGTCACCTATGAGCATGCCGCTCCCTTCTGAGCGTCCGAGTTTCTCCGCCCCCCAGAGCTCTGTGATAGTGCCGCTCCCTTCTGAGCGGCGGAGTTCCCTCTCATTCTGAGGAATGAGTTCTCCGCTCCTCAGAGCTCTGTGATAGGTCGCTCTCCGTGCTGGTCGAGCTAGCATTGCTCCCCTCACTATAGAGGGTTATCTATGAGCATGCCGCTCCCTGCTGAGCGTCTGAGTTCCTTCTCATTCTGAGGAATGAGTTCTCCGCTCTCCAGAGCTCGTTATAGGTAGAGCTAGCATTGCTCCCCTCATTAGAGGGTCATCTTTGAGCATGCCGCTCCCTGCGGAGCGTCTGAGTTTCCCTCTCATTCTGAGGAATGAGTTCTCCGCTCCTCCGAGCTCTGTGATCTGTCTTGCTGGTCGAGCTAGCATTGCTCCCCTCACTATAGAGGGTTATTTATGAGCATGCCGCTCCCTGCTGAGCGGGGAGTTCCCTCTCATTCTGAGGAATGAGTTCCCCGCTCTCCAGAGCTCGTTATAGGTAGAGCTAGCATTGCTCCCCTCACTATAGAGGGTTATCTATGAGCATGCCGCTCCCTGCTGAGCGTCTGAGTTCCTTCTCATTCTGAGTAATGAGTTCTCCGCTCTCCAGAGCTCGTTATAGGTAGAGCCAGCATTACTCCCCTCATTAGAGGGTCATCTTTGAGCATGCCGCTCCCTGCGGAGCGTCTGAGTTTCCCTCTCATTCTGAGGAATGAGTTCTCGCTCCTCCGAGCTCTGTGATCTCTTGCTGGTCGAGCTAGCATTTGCTCCCCTCACTATAGAGGGTTATCTATGAGCATGCCGCTCCCTGCTGAGGGGGGAGTTCCCTCTCATCTGAGGAATGAGTTCCCCGCTCTCCAGAGCTCATGGTTGGGCTTGCTGCTCCCTTCTGAGCGGCGGAGTGCCTTCTCATTCTGAGGAATGAGTTCTCCACTCTCCAGAGCTCGTTATAGGTCTCACTCTGAGGAGTGAGTTTCTCCGCTCTAGAGCTCCTCATTGGTAGCTGAGTTCCTCTCATTCCGAGGAATGAGTTCTCCGCTCTCCAGGGCTCGCAGTCGGTAGAGCCAGCACTGCTCCCCTCAAACGGAGGGTCACCTATGAGCATGCCGCTCCCTTCTGAGCGTTCCGAGTTCCCCTCTCACTCCGAGGAATGAGTAGTTCTCCGCTCCAGGGCATAGAACGTTCTTCTAATAAGTGCACACGCGAGACTTTGGGCACTTTCTAAAATCCACTCAGTGGTAAGATCGCACATCAAGTGTTCTGCGTTCTTTTCTAAAAATCCATGTTATGGTAAGTGCGCACGTTAGACTTTGGGCACTTTCTAAAATCCACTCAGTGGTAAGTCCGCACATCAAAGATTCTGCGTTCTTTCTAAAAATCCCGTAAGGGTAGGGTTACGCGCACAGCTTCGTGCCCTTTTTTGAGTTGGTTAAAGCCCCGGCTTGTGCCTTGGGCCCCGCTCCCCCTGTCCCATATATGTTGGGTCCAAAAAAAAAAAAAAAAAGGGAAAAGAAAGGGGTGTACGCTACCAAGAGTCTGTTGAGACAGTTCCCTCGGTAAGCTTGAGAGCAAGTGGTAACCCCTGAGTGATCGGCCAGGACCTAGTGAGCAGTGCCTGGCCATATCCCCTAAAGGAATCTTTTTCTGATTCCAAGACTTTGAGCTCTACCCTAGGCCCGGTAATCCCGGCACCTAGAGAAAGCAGGTAAGTACTAGGGGTATGCAGCTCGGCCTTTGGCCGAAGGGGATAATATCACTGACAGCCATCAGCCGTCCAGGGGCCAACTCCCTTAGCCGCGGGGTAGAGCTGGCTTGGTGCTCGCCTTTTTGAGAAATTGGCTTGCATTCCCCTCAGCATGGTGAACTAAGTGGGTACTAACGTTTCACCCCGTAGCGACCCCTAGGGGACGCAGTTCGAGTTCCCATGAAGGGGAACGTCTCAGGTATCGTATGTAACCATGGTTCCCCGAGTGGGGAACGAGACACTGCGTCCCCTAGGCTTCGAGCCATGCTTCGGACGCAAGCTTCAGACGAAGAAGCTGATGATGTATTCTCCCGGCGGCACTTTTATTGTGGCACGCCGGTAGTGACGTCATGGGCTGTCGCCGGCCAACAGGTGGTGTTTTTTCATATGTATCTTCAGACCGAGTCACGCTGAGGGCGTTCCCCGTAGCGACCCCTAGGGGACGCAGTGTCTCGTTCCCCACTCGGGGAACCATGGTTACATACGTAACCTGAGACGATTTCTCACACTGGCTGTGTTTCTAAATGAAAACTGAGTTTGATAAATGTTGCTGTTTTGTTCAACATAGTGGACTGACCCATACCAGAATTATTCTGGCCGTTTTTCCAGTATTTTCCCAGGTCATTTTTACAGCAGACAGGGCAAATATCGGCCTACTTCAATCCTTTTGACGAGAATGACTGTTTTGTTGCTGTCTCCTTTGTTCGCACACTGAATCTGTGTGGCTTTTGTTGCATAGAGAAATTGGTGTATTACATTTGATGTGTTTTGCCTTTTCAAATTGGGGACACATTATGGTATATGGGACTCACAGCGAGCACCACTGAGGTGAGGGCAATTCAAAAAACGCTCTCTGTTCAACAGCTTTAATGACCGCCAATGGGTGATGTCTGTACTGTTTAGAACGTGTCTGAATCAATATGAGGTATAATTGGCTCTGATGGGCCTTTATGACTTGTTAGTGGTGGGACATGACAGTGTAAACACTCATTTGTCTAAAGGAGGCTCTCTAAACACAGTCACATGGGTGCTGAAGGTACAGATGAAGAGGACGTGTGGAGAAATACAGCAATCTACCATAATCACCTCTCCATTTGCTAAAGGAGAACCGCTCTTCAGTCCTCTCTGTATTTCTGTTGCCAGTTTGAGGCTGTTTGCTTACTTGTTAACGTGCTTATTTGCTGTTTATTGGTGCTTACAAAAATATTTTGTGTTATTATTTTCTTATCATATTGAAAATTTAGTCCATTTTGAGATTGCATTCAACACTATCTTTTATTTTCATTTATAAACCTTGGGGGAAAATGGCATAGCTTGTATTTGCATCTAATTTTGTTTAAATAATTATATTTTCAAAATATCTTTATCGAAATTCTTAGAAAGTATTTACATGGTTTAAATATGTTTCAATTAGTTAAAATGCATAGTTTACATATGATACAATGTATTTGTTGATGTTAAATATAAAAGCCTGGTTATTGTATTTGTTGGTATTATTACATAAATCTTGTTCTTGTTATGTTTGTTTATCAGTTTATCAATCCAAATGCATTACATTGTATATGCAATTAAAATATAAATCTTAAATATTTATAGGCATTTTTGTGTGAAATACAACTTTTGCATTGCATCTGCTCTTTTAGCCAAAATAGTGTTCCTTTATTACTTACTCGTGTTTGCTTTACATAAACATACAGAATACAAATTGATAAAAATTGCCAAATATATCAAGTAAATAGATTATGTACTGCCAGATTTCAAAACAGGACAAAACCACAAAAGCCAACCACTACAAATGTATTTTTTCTAAAATAATACAAAATACAGTTTCATGAATGGTAAGAAATATGATTTCACCTGCCGTGTATCATCCCGATTTTAGCATCTGAAAATATTAGACAAAAATGTAACTTCTAAAAACTGGTTAACAATTAATATATCAATACCTAATCTTTCCTGTCACCCAAAATCTTTGTTTTGACTTGATGTGTATCAACTGACATGTAAAGCTGTGGTGAGTGTGTATGTGAAGTGGATGCATAGTATATCAACATCACTCTCGTCAGCTCCTGAAATCAATTCAGGCTAATTAACAGAAAGGGCTCTCCAGTATAGACACTGTCTCGTTGACATGATGATGCCACTCAACCTGATACAAAGTTACCACAATTATAGCAATTACATGTGGATGATTGCACTCAAACTGAGCAGAGCTCTGAGAGACTCTCAGCTCGATTATCACTCGATTCCTACGAGCTCTCTGATGGAGGGCACCAGGGACCCCCCTTTGACACACTGCCCAAAACACAAACATATTGCACTTTATTACCCTAAAATTCAGTGGTAAAACGATGATTAAGAATTTCTGTCAAAGTCAGCATAAAAATCTACTCTAAGATAGCACATGTACTGAATGTCTCCAAGATAAATGCCTTTTAAAAGTACATTCTAAATCATTAACATCTTAAAGACATTTTATAAATGTCTGTTTAACATCTGACAAGCAACGTCAGAGACAGCTGAGCAAATACTATCAAAAATATGTCTTACAGATATAAACATGTGCATCAAATAGACGTCACTAAGATGTACATGTGCAATTAGGGACTGCATACTCTGAAAATACTGTTTCAATTCAATACTGTTCCAAACCCTAGTTATTTGGCTTGCTGTTTACTGACTACCCAAGAAGCTGCCAATTAAAATGTACCTTCATAATTGAACGATTCAGAACATTTGTTCACACAAATAGAGCTCTAATCGAAGGCTACAGTGATTATATATATTTGTAGGCCAGCGCTTAGCATCACCCTCGACAAAAACCCAATACGATTTGTACTCTGGCTTTCGGATTATAAGCTCTGTGATGAAAACAAGTTTACAATTCTAACATGTTTTGTTCATCACGTTAACCTTCACCACTTAATACAACTTTTATGAATTTTTTGAAGCTGAAACATAGCTAAACAGCCTATAAACACACTTTAAACTCCATGGTTGCATGACTTTAAGTCTAAAACATTTTCCATGAAAGTTTTACAATTGTTTGCTAGAGCATTAGCAAAAACAAAGAGTCTGTACTATAGCAGACTAATGAGTAGACACGTTTTCCTGTTCAGTTTGATGACTTTTAATGTCCCAAATACCCTAGTTCCATTTAGCCACTTGTCAGCCCTTTTTCAAGACAAGTAAAAGCTTAAAGAATGACAATGTATTTTATGCAATTTAATGAAACCAAAAGCAATACAGAGCCACTACAAACCTTATTTGAGGCATTTAAAATTAATTAAATAAACTATTTTACTCAAATACAATGGAATTGGAAGTGCTAAAATGCTAACTAATTTCCAGGTTTTGGCCTACAAAAATGCAACATCCCTTCAGCAATCTATGGATTCCTGTACTATTTGGCATTAGCATGTTGCTAAGCTAACAATGTGTAACACTAATATACCTAAAATACCACACATATATTGAATAAAACAGTTAAATTAGAACTATTAAAACTATTTTTATTGTCACATTTTTATATTCAATATAATGTAAGAGAACCCTAAATAAATCATAAAATGTTGGCACAAAGCTAGCTTGCTGTAATCGATCTTACAAAAAAAAAAACGTGTGTCCCAAGTTATGAATGAAAATAGCTTATTTAAATACCCGGATAATGCACTTAAATAAAAAATAAAAAATACCAATGGTGGAAGTGTAGAATGTTGGATATGTGTAGAATGTTGAATGTAGAAGGGGGGGGGGTAATCAAACTCTGATTATGGATGACAAAATAACCTTATGTATTTCATACACTACACAGCTGAGTACATAAATACATAGAGTATGAGTGCATATTTGGAATGCAGCTTAAGACTAAATATAATTATAATTATATATATATATATAAATAAACAATGACTTTTTTTGGAAATTGTGTTTGAGCATTCGGCTGGATATTTTCTTTAACTGACTAGAGACCTGAAAATAAAACATACAGAAAGGCCCTTAGACAATAGGTTGGGCTATAAAGGGAGAGGGGAATTTATGGTTAATGGATCATGGCTGCCTTAATGCTGGCAAGTCTCTCTAGCTACATACAGGAGCCATCTTCTCATGTTGGCAGCCATTCAGCCACCCACCCAGAATCCTATCATTTATTAACACCTAATCACCATAGAGAATATGCCTTACTAACACTGTTAAGCACAAAACAATGGCTGCAATTACAATGCTGTAATTGAATTTCACATGGGAAGTATAGTGGATAGTAGAATGTGAGTTACTAATAGCAATACAACATGCATTTGACACACAAACAGCTTGTATGTATATTTAAATAAAATGTACATATTTTGGAAGAAAACATTTTTTGTTTGAGATTTCATGAAATAAAACAATGAAGGAGCGGCCCCTCCATAAATATTCCTAGTTATCTTATGCAAGCACGGATAACTCTCTAGCCTCATGTGTGGCCTTTGCCTTGAAGAACGGTGCCATATTTCAGATAAAACTCCCCAGATCTTTGTCAGATGACAGCTGTTCGCAGACATGTTGTGAAGAACATGCAAGAGGTCAGTGAGATATCGCTGGTCACATAAGATCTTTTTATTTTACAGCATATTTTTTAGCGTGTAGATGTAGATTTTTTCTTAGATTGTGGCTGAAAGACCAAAGTCTATTTTGCTGCACATAACATATTTGTCATTTATTTGCAAGATATACAAACTGTATCATTGATACACCATCATTATTAGTCCTATCCACAAACAAAGCTATTTTTTACTTTACTTTACCTTATATCTACCATACTGCTAACATTATCCAGAACATTCTGAAAACCGTTCTGAAATAAGATGTTACAAACATTCACAAACATTTTGTAAATAACTTAATGGGAACATTATGAAATATTCTTAAAACATTAACTTATTCTTTCGATTTTTGGGGAAAACAACTTCAAAAAACAGAGGCACTGCAAGGAATAACAAACACAAAACTAAATGATGAGTGTATTAGCAATGTTTCATAAAAAATATTTATAGGGCAAGGGATTTTACACAGGAATCAAGGAGAGAAGGACAGCGGGCCATTAGCCTGTCCACCGTTACCTGAAAAGACAGATTTGAAGCTAATGTAAAAACAACAGTTGCCCATAAATCAAGGCTGAGGAGAAATTGGATGATGAGGATTAATCAATACAGGGTCAGGCTTCACCACGGGCACAGGATGACACTCCATTTGTTACTGTGAGAGGAAGCATCACTCATAGTGGAACCGCCTGGCATTGTACAGGACAGGAGCACAGTGACCCAGTGATGTCAAGTAGCCGGGGTTCCATCCAAAGTTGGTGAATTTCACTTATGCGCAAAATTGGAATATCTCATAAAACTTGAGAACAAGCACCGTTTCCATCCAACGAGTCAAAGAGAACAAATCGTCACTTCCTGGTAAACATGCACTAAATAGCCTATAGAAAACTTGGATAAGGTACTGAATATAATCATTTTCATTTATGAAAATGTGTTTGTGCCTCAGAGCGAGCAGACGAAACACAATAAATGCAGTCACTGCCTTTACTGAAAAGCTGGAAAGCTGCTGTTTGGGAACGCAGTTGTTTAAGAAAATTATACAGAAATTCTTTGAAGACAGACTTTGCTGAGGCATTTCAGAACGACCATAACAACATTCAGATGGCCAAATATATTATGATACATTATATTTTGGGGCAAATGATTGGTTATACTAGCTCTAAATGTAATAAATTTAAACAAAATATGATTATTTAGATATGAAATCAGAGATGTAGAGAAATTAATAAATATAGATAAATCATGCAAAATAAAACAAAAACTACTTAGCCCTTAAAGCGGAATATGACCATCGTTCCACATTAAAAGCTGAAAATAAGATATTAAGATTAAAGCAAACCTATTATGATCAGGGCGAAAAACCCACCAAAATTATTAGCCTGGCAGCTTAGAAATAACTCTCAGAAAGATCCATTAATGAAATTAGGAATGAAAAAGGGGGTAATCACAACAGGGACCCTGGTGAGATTAATGACACTTTTATCTCATTTTTATAATTCTCTATATCAATCTGAAACTCCTACAAGCCCCCACCTACTCGGAATAACTTTTTTAGATGGATTGGACTTTCCCTCTATTACGGTAGAAACAAGATCTGAGCCTTGATAGGGAAAACTGGAACCGGAAGAGGTTTCTAATGCTATCTTAATATGAAGGGCGGTATAAGCAGCGGGCTCCTGATGGACTTCCAATTGGCATTTATAAGGAATTTAAAGACAAATTAATATCTCCTTTACTAGATACTTATGTGGAAGGCTTTCAACGGTTGCTTCTCCCTCCTTCAATGAGGAACGCCCCCCTCATAATTCTTATCTCTAAAGCCAGGAAAATCTCCTGTGGAATGTGGTAATTTAGGCCAATCTCGCATTTAAATGCAGATGCCAAAATTATTGCTAAAGCATTGGTTGTTGAGACTCGAGAGGGTTCTACCTCAATTGATACATATAGATTCAAAATGGCTTTATTAAAAACCGCCAATCTTTACCTTATGTTGTAGAAGAGGTTTTTAATCTAGTGCATGCAGGAGAGGGAGCTCCTGATACGGCCATCCTGTCACTCAATGCCGAAAAGGCATTCGACAGGCTAGAAGTGCCGTACCTTAATGGAGATACTAGCAAGATTTGGTTTTGGTAACTTTTTCCGCCAAATGGATGGAAATAATTTTAGTTGAATCTTCCTGAAAGGGTACTCAATAAAAGTGAATCTCGCCTTCATTTAAGCTTAGTCGTGCTGGTACTAGGCCAAGGCTCACCTCTTCTTTTTTGTTACTAGCTATGAACCTCTGGCAAAAGCAACTAGATCACCCTACTACTATTCGTGTGGTATTTTTACAGAAGCTTTAGAACACCGCATTGCCCTTTATGCTGATGATGCCCATCATATTTTCTATCAGAACTTGGGAAGTCTATCCATCCCTCCTAAAGCTTATTGGACCTGTTTGGCAATTTTTCTGGATTTTAAAGTAAATAAAGATAAATCTTTAATTATGTTTCTCAATGAACAAGAGAGATTCAATCCTAAAATAAGTCACCCACTTTGTAAATGCTGTAATGGTTTTGATTTATCTAGGAATTAAAATAACCCCGAAAATAAGCCTCCTCAGTTCAGCCAATTATGAACCTTTGACGGCTAAATTATCTGAAGATACAACTAGGTGGACAACACTGCCTCTTTCTTGATGGGAAGAATAAACGTGATTAAGATGAATATATTACCTACATTTCTATATGTTTTTCAATCACTGCCACTTTTCCCCCCTCCCCCCAATTTTTTTTCTAAGAATAAGAAAATTCTCTCTAATTTGATTTGGAGCAACAGGAAGCCAAGACTGAGACTTTCTTTGCTATATCTGCCCTATGAAAGGGGAGGACTACAATTACCAAATTTTGTTTGGTATAATTGGGCGGCTCAGCTGAGGGCTGCATTGTTTTGGTTCTCTAGCGAAAGCCGATGTGCCTTGGTTACATGTTGAAAAATTGGTCGCAAAGGCTTGACACCTTGACAGCTTTTTATATTCAGCACCCCTTTAAAGAATAAAGAAAGGTCAGATAATCCATTTGTAAAGAATACTATTATAATCTGGTACGAAGCCCATAAATATCTTAGAGACCTCCAGTACTTTCCCGCTTTTCTCCTATCTGGGCAAATGATCATTTCAGCCCAGCTAAAAAGATATGGGGTTCAAAATGTGGATGAATAAGGGCATGATCAGAATTAAAGATGTGTTTGAAGATAATATATTATTGTCATTTTGATAGTCTTGTTGTGAAATCTCACATACCTCAGAAACACTTTTTTAAGTATCTGCAACTTAGAAGTTATATTTCTACATGTCTTAAAGGGTCAACACAACTCCCCCCATTGTTAATATTGGAGAAATGTACATTGCAAGATTGCTACAATTTAAAGGACGGATTACCCAGTTATATAACATACTAAGAGGTAATCAGAAATATTGCTCTGAAAATAAAAGACAAGCATGGATCCAAGATATGAATATGGATATTTCAGAAGATGACTGGAATAAAATTTGTTTAAATGCACAAATACAAACTTTGAACTCTCGGTTAAGACTCTTACAATATAATTGGGTAATGAGAACGTATATAACCCCTGTAAGATTAAATAAATGTAATCCTAATATTCCTGATCTATGTTTTAAATGTGGTAAGCTTCGAGGTACATTTTTGCACTGTATATGGGAATGTGAGGAGGTGCAGACATTTTGGATAGATGTGTCTCCTTATGTTTCTCAATTTACTTCCTCTCCAATTCCTCTAAGTCCTGTACTATGTGTATGAGTATGTATGAATATGAATGCTCTTTGCCCACTAAAGAAGAAAACTTGTAAGATTTGTGTCTATTACAAGCAAGGCGTTCTATTGCCCTGTGCTGGAAAAATACCAATCGCCCTACCATTGGATTATGGCTGAAAAACGTAATATCATGTTTGGCTCTTGAAAACTTACATATGTAATAAGAAAGAAACCCTCTGAATTTTTTGATATCTGGAAGGTATTTTTGAACTTTGTTAAAATTGAGATATTGAAGATGCTTTAGATGTGTGAAGTTTATGGATTGTAAGAAGTATATGGTATTTGTTATAATTTGTTTAACTACATATTATTTGTAAATAAGTCATTTACTTTATTATTAAGGGTTTATTTTTTTTCATTATATTTATTTATTTTTGTATTATTATTTATTATTAAAAAAATTACCTGCCGGAGGTAATGTTGGGAAATATGTTATGCCTTTTTGAAACTTTGTAAAACTCAATAAAGATATTGTTAATACAAAACAAACACATTCTCCTGCATTTGAGTCCTTGCCTCATCTCTCTTCACACAACATGACAGAAAACCAAACAGCCAGATGAGGGCTCAGAGGAGAATGGGCTCATACTTCCACCAGGCCCTAACGTCAGCAGCCCCCTCTACCAACGCATCCTCCAATTTCAGGCACTGAGTTCCCTCTGTCAGCAGGGCACTGCATGTGAGGAAGTTTGACCCTGAGGTTCAGTGGGGCAGCCGATGGCTTGGGTACAACGATGCGGCCCTCATGGACCTCTTCAAAAGTTGCCCCTTGAGGAGCTCCCTCAAATGGCGGAGAATGAGGGAGCTGGTGGCACCTGAATGTTTGGGAAATTTGTGGAGTTCCTGGAGGCTGTTGCAGAGCCCCGCTCCACTCCGGAGCCTACAGAGTCCGCTCCAAAAGCACGCTCCCCGTCCTGGGAGCGTTCAGAGTCAACTCCGGGCCCGCTCCTCTCAAGTGGTGGTTCTCCACTCCACCCTGGTGGCCTCCTGCTCTGTTGGCCCCACCCTGGCATCCTGCTCTGCCGGCCCCACCCTGGCCTCCTGCTCTCCGGCACCACCCTGGCATCCTGTCCACCCTCTGTCTCCAGGCCCTCTGCCCTCTGCATGGGTACCTTCCCTCCCCTGATCCGCCTCTGGCCCACCCCCACCTAGACATTTTTTTGTTTTTTATGTGTGGAGTGTCCTAGAACAGGGTTGCCCAAACTAGGGCCCGCGGGCCAAAGTTGGCCCGTGGTAACCTTTGATTTGGCCCGCCATACCATCAGAGAAGAGAGGAGAGAGAGAGAGAGAGAGAGAGGAGATTTCGGAGAGGCAGAGAGAGAGAGATGAGAGGAGAGCGAGAGAGAGAGAGAGATGAGAGAGATGACGAGAGAGAGAGAAGGGAGAGAGATGAGAGAGGAGAGGAGAGAGATCGAGAGAGAGGAGAGAGAGGAGGGGGGGAGGGATGCCTTCGACACAGATCGTCATTTCTAATTTGACATAACATTTTTGTTTGTTTTATTGTTGAACTACAACAGAGTAAACTGAAATTAAATGTTTAAATTAAATGTAAAGCAATTAGATTTTTTTTTCTGTACATGCGCAATTCAAGGTGCAGCACCGCGACACTTGACGTCAATTAATGTCAACAAATTAACAATGCAATAATGGAGAAATCAAGGCGGTGGCACACAGACAAGATACATTTTTTTAAAAGTTTGGCAAGATGAGTTTTTATTCACTGAAGTCAAATCAAAGGCAGTATGTCTAGTTTGCAAACAGTCTGTTGCTGTTTTAAAAGAGTACAATATCCGTCGTCATTATGAAACAAAACATTCTGCAGCTTTCTCAAAGTACAACGGCGAGGAGCGAAAAAGAAGGCTAACGAGCTGCTTGCTAAACTTCGATCCGAACAGAGCGCGCTGCTACGTCCTTCATCAGCACAAGAAAGCGCCACACGGGCCAGTTATCAGATTTCCGCTCTAATTGCTAAAAGTGGAAGAGCCTTCGCTACTGGAGAGTTCGTCAAGGAATGTAGAAGCAGTTTGTCCTTCTCAGGTACGAATGTTCTCACAAATTAGCCTGTCAAGAAATACTGTTACCCGACACATAAAGGACATGGCTCAAGACATCGGCGAGCAAATCAAGACAAAGGCAAGTGCGTTCTCTGCCTATTCAATAGCCTGCGACGAGAGCACCGACATATCCGATTCTGCACAGCTGTTGGTATTTTTGCGTGGAGTAAATGAAACTTTTGAAGTGACACAAGAGCTGGCTGGCATTGAGACCCTTTCTGGTACTACTAAAGGAGAAGATCTCTTTTTGCTGTTGAGAGAGTGTTGGAAAAAAACGAATTAAAGTGGGAGAAGATGGCTGGCATTACAACTGACGGAGCGCCGGTAATGGTAGGGAGGAAATCTGGCCTTGCTACTTTTGTGTCTCAGAAAGTCAGTGAATGTGGAGGAAAAGTTGTTAAGTACCACTGCATTTTGCATCAAGAACAACTATGTGCTAAATCTGTCGGGCTTGTGGATGTGATGCGTGACGTCGTCAAAATTGTCAACAATATACGCTCCAAGGCGCTTTCTCAACGACAGTTCAAGGCACTGATGGATGAGATGGATTTTGCGCAGATTTTTTTATCTGCGTGATGAGATCAGAGTTTTTCAGGAAAGCAAGGATGGTAATAATCAAGTGCCCACTGATAAGAAATGGCTCTCTGACCTGGCTTTCCTTGTGGATGTAACAGAGATGCTCAATGTTTTGAATGTTCAGCTCCAGGGAAAGGACCAGATTATCACCCAGCTTTTTGATCACGTCAGAGCCTTCAAACAAAAACTACTGCTGCTCAGAAGACATCTCTCAGCAGGTAACAGTAACATTTACAGTTATAATATTCAGGATATTTTATGTGCAATTATAATTATATTATTATTAATTATATTTAGAATTATATGTGGAGTTTGCATTTATATTCAGTCATGTCAGCATTTGTATTTTTGTTGTACATCAAGCTGATAAAATTAGCTTAAAATATGTTAGTTTCTTAAATTGTCATGAAATAATAATTTCCTTCTTTTTTCAGTTATTTATTCTATTTTTTCTCCCTCTGTTTTACATGCCTGCTTTGGTCATTTCACTCCCTGTTTCACTCCCAGTCTCACACTGTTCTTTCTGTTTCTCACCCCACATGCAGGAAATTTAGCCCATTTTCCCTGTCTTGGAGAGGTAGGCATGGTGAAAGAGAAGGTCCATGAGTATGATGCTGTTCTCAGTAACCTTATCCAGGAGTTTGACAGTCGCTTTGAGGACTTCAGACACAACACTGCTGACTTTGAGTTGTTTGCTCAACCCTTCACCATCAGTGTGGATGCAGTCAGAGATGATCTTCAGATGGAACTAATTGAGCTTCAGTGTGATACAGAACTGAAACACAAGTTCACATCCCTTCCTTTGACAGACTTCTACAAATGTGTCCCAGCAAACAGGTACCCAAAGATGTGTAAGCAGGCACAAGTGATGCTGTCTCTGTTTGGCAGTACCTACCTCTGCGAGCAGACTTTCAGTCTGATGAACTTGAACAAGAGTAAACTCAGAAGCAAAATAACTGACTCTCACCTACATAATATCTTGTCTTTGTCTGTAAGTCAGCTACAGCCCAATCTTGAAAAACTTCTGAAAAATAAGGACCAGCTTCATATCTCTCATTAGGTCACTGACATTGCAACCACATGGTTTTATTATTGCTAGTGTATTTGGTATTGAACTGTACACTTGGGGATTGTTTGTTTTTATTGTAATAAGTTCATTAAAATGCAAAACCTTACAAATAAAACTGCATTAGTTAATCAGATTAAAGTTGTTTTATATTTATTTTAAATATTATGAAATAAATAAGGGGAACCCATAGCAACTTTAATGTAATACAGTTTGATTTATGATGCAAAATTTACTTTTGGCCCACGGCCCTCAATCAAGTTTGATTTTTGGCCCTTCATATGAAAAAGTTTGGGCACCCCTGGTCTAGAATCTGCTCCTTAAAGGGGTAGTTGTGTCATGGTCTTGCTGGTGTGCCCTGGCTGGCCACCAGATGTCTTTGTGTGTTTATTTGAGCACATAGCTTGTTGCATGTTGTTGGTGCCATGTGCTCTCCTGTCTATTGTCTGACTCCGCCCCTCTTGTTATCTCATTATTGTTTCAGTTACGCCACCTGTGTCCTCCTCCTTACTAGTGATCGACCGATATTTACTTTTTACAACCGATACCGATATCGATTATTTATAGTTTATTTAACCGATAACCGATATTCAGAACCGATATTTATTTACTGTTATAAAGTAAATAAATAACAGAGTGAAGTAGGCTTGCCGTGATAGACGTGACGACGGTTATACTGGTGTTAAGCCGCAACACTGTTACATTACTTGCTCACCATGGCACCGTCCCCCACCTTCGTTTAGATTGTTTTTATAGTAATAAAAATTAATTCGTTCAGATAGAAGAGGACACTAAAATTAAAACTGAACGCGGTTGCTAAATGCAACGCACCGAACGAACGAGAGTCTTGCATCACAGCAGTCGAGGTCTGCATTGCCGGCTGTCCCGACCAGATTTCTTACTCCGCTGTCCTTGAAGGACGTGCAATTCTCTTTCCTTTTTTTTTTGTATTATGCTTATCCTATCATTTTAAATGACAGACTGTGTCGAATTTATTTATTTTTTCTCTGCTGCACTTTTCACTGTGTTAACAGCAAGATGTTAAATGAATTTAGTGTTTTGACAAGACTAATAAGGCTCTCTCTGGCCGTATCGTGGGACTTTGATTTTGCCACACACACGGCAACGGCAAACACGCTGATTTACTTCCGGTTTGTCGTTGACGCGTGTTCTGAGCTGAATCTCCGCCAAGCCAATTGTTTATCGTCTATTTTCTATCTTAAATTCCGATTTGATACACAATAATTTGTGTTTCTATAACGTGTGAATATATTCCCGATCGCATTCTGCAACGAGAATAATCAGAGCGGCTTGTTATCGCAAGTTTTATTTTGATTTCCCAAGTCCGCTATTAGCTTATAGCCCGTTAGCAAAGCCAGCGCGGGTTCCGCTAACACAGCTAATACCCCTATTTCACACACGCATACACACATTTAACATTGTTTCACTGTTACTTGCTTAAATGGCAGATTCGTGTCTACCTTTGTGTGCAGGTGAGGACACGTTCGAGCTGCATTCGGCGCAGCTGGAGCTGGAGGCCGTGGAGACACGGATCCGCGAGCTGCTTGGGAAACAGGCCTAGCTGAGGAAATGGATAGCAACGCTGGAAACATCTCGGGCTGACGCTCATAAGTCCGGGGTTAGTATGCAACGCGCTGCTAACGCTCCCACCACCTCTACTCCGTGTGTTTCTCTGCACAGGCCCCGTGCACCCGGGACGCGATCGTCACAGATGGCCTTCACTCCGGCGCCGGGAAACCACGGACCCTGGGTGCAGCAGCGGAAGACGCGATCCAGGCCCCGGGCGACGACTTCTCCCCCCCCGGTCTTCGACATCTCATCCCGGAACCGCTTCGCCCCTCTCTGCGAGACTGATCGTGACGCTGTGGTCATCGGAGACTCAATCGTCCGGCATGTCCGTGCTACATTAGCTGAAGGTAAAGTGCACACTCATTGTCTCCCTGGTGCTCGTGTTCTTGATGTTTCTGTGCAGATACCCGCGATCCTGAAGGATGACGAGAGCGTTGCAGCTGTTGTGATTCACGCGGGGGCTAACGACACCAAGCTGCGGCAGACGGAGACACTGAAGAGGGACTTCAGGAGCCTGATCGAGACAGTACGCAGCACATCGCCAGCGACGACGATCATTGTGTCAGGACCTCTTCCCACGTATCGACGAGGACACGAACGGTTCAGTAGACTGTTTGCTTTAAATGAATGGTTGTTTTCATGGTGTACAGAGCAGAAAATTCTCTTTGTCAATAATTGGAATCTTTTCTGGGAGCGTCCTAGGCTATTTCGTGCTGATGGCCTGCACCCCAGCAGAGTCGGTGCGGAACTCCTGTCAGACAACATCACCAGGACGCTACGCTCCATTTGACTAGTAAGCCAATTCTCCAATAACAGCTATGATGACTTTTGTTCTACCCACTTAAAAGATAAAGGTACTTGTAGTGTCCAATCTATACAGACTGTGTCTGTTCCCCGAATATTGAGTTCAAAATATAAATTTAATGCAGGATCTAGAACAAATCTGATCGTGATTAAACCAGAAAAATGCAAAATAAATGAACAAAAACAATTTTTAAAACTTGGGCTCCTAAATATCCGATCACTCACACCGAAAGCAGTTATTGTAAATGAAATAATCACAGATAATAGTTTTGATGTACTGTGTCTGACTGAAACCTGGCTTAAAACAAAGGATTATTTTGGTCTAAATGAATCTACTCCACCAAGCTACTGTTATAAGCACGAGCCTCGTGAGACTGGTCGTGGCGGCGGTGTCGCAACAATATATAGTGATATTCTCAATGTTACTCAGAAAACAGGATACAGGTTTGACTCATTCGAAATACTTATGCTTAATGTTAAACTGTCAGATAAGCAAAATAAATCTGTCCTATCGCTTGCTCTGGCTACTGTGTATAGACCGCCAGGGCCATATACAGATTTTCTAAAAGAATTTGCAGATTTCCTCTCAGACCTATTGGTTACTGTTGATAAAGCACTAATTGTTGGAGATTTTAACATTCACGTTGATAATACAAATGATGCTTTAGGACTTGCGTTTACTGACCTAATAAACTCTTTTGGTGTCAAGCAAAATGTCACCGGGCCCACGCATCGTTTTAATCATACGCTAGATTTAATAATATCGCATGGAATTGATCTAACTGATATAGATATCATACCTCAAAGTGATGATGTTACTGACCATTTCCTTGTATCGTGCATGCTGCATATTACTGATATTAACTATATGGCTCCGCGTTATCGTCCAGGCAGAATTATTTTTCCAGCCACTAAAGACAGATTCACAAATAACCTGCCTGATTTATCTCAACTGCTCTGTGTACCCATAAATACAGATGAACTAGACACAATTACTAGCAACATGGGAACTATCTTCTCTAATACGTTAGAAACTGTTGCACCCATCAAATTAAAAAAGGTTAGAGAAAAACGTGCCGCGCCATGGTACAACAGTTATACCCATTCTCTCAAGAAAGATACTCGTATTCTTGAGCGCAAATGGAGAAAAAGTAACTTGGAAGTCTTTAGAATTGCGTGGAAAAACAGTATGTCCAGCTATAGACAGGCTCTAAAAACTGCAAGAACCGAGTATATCCGCAAACTCATAGATAATCACCAAAACAATCCAAGGTTTTTATTTAGCACAGTGGCTAGATTAACAAATAAACAGATGTCACCCGATCTAAATATTCCCTCACAGTTTAATAGTAATGACTTTATGAATTTCTTTACTGATAAAATAGATAATATCAGAAATACAATAACAAACGTAGATTCTACAGCGTCTAGTACTTCAGCATCATTCATCGCACCCAAAGAAAAACTGCAGTGCTTTAGAACTATAGGACAGGATGAGCTAAATAAACTTATCACTGCATCTAAACCAACAACATGTTTATTAGATCCTGTACCAACTAAACTATTGAAAGAGTTGTTACCTGTTGCAGAACAACCGCTTCTCAATATTATTAACTCCTCGCTATCTTTAGGTCACGTCCCAAAACCATTTAAGCTGGCAGTTATTAAGCCTCTTATTAAGAAACCAAAATTAGATCCTTGTGAACTGGCAAATTACAGACCCATTTCAAATCTTCCGTTTATGTCGAAAATATTAGAAAAGGTAGTGTCTGCTCAATTGTGTTCCTTTTTGCAAAAAAATGATATCTATGAAGAATTTCAGTCAGGTTTCAGGCCCCGCCATAGCACAGAAACTGCACTTGTTAAAATTACAAATGACTTGCTTCTTGCGTCAGACAAAGGCTGTATCTCGTTGCTAGTTTTACTTGATCTTAGTGCTGCGTTCGACACTATAGATCATGACATACTGATAGATCGATTACAAAACTGTACAGGTATTCAAGGGCAGGCTCTAAGATGGTTTAGATCCTACCTGTCCGATCGCTACCACTTTGTTTATTTAAACGGGGAGTCATCTCAATTATCACCAGTAAAGTATGGAGTACCACAAGGATCTGTCCTAGGTCCTCTATTATTTTCATTATATATGCTGCCCCTTGGTAATATTATTAGAAAATACGGGATTAGTTTCCATTGTTATGCTGATGACACTCAACTATATATCTCAACAAAACCAGATGAAACTTCGAAACTATCTAAGCTAACAGAGTGTGTTAAAAATATAAAAGATTGGATGACCAGTAATTTTCTTCTATTAAATTCAGATAAGACCGAGATATTACTTGTTGGACCTAAAAACAGTACACAGAATCTCTTGGATTACAATTTGCAACTAGACGGATGTACTGTTACTTCCTCTACAGTTAAAAATCTGGGTGTTATATTAGACAGCAACCTATCTTTTGAAAATCATATTTCCAATGTTACAAAAACAGCATTCTTCCATCTTAGAAACATTTCCAAGCTACGGAACATGTTAAGTGTTTCTGATGCAGAAAAGTTAGTTCATGCATTCATGACCTCTAGACTGGACTATTGTAATGCACTGCTAGGTGGTTGTCCTGCATCTTCAATAAACAAGCTACAGATAGTACAAAATGCTGCGGCTAGAGTCCTTACCAGGTCAAGAAAATATGACCATATTACTCCAATTTTACAGTCTCTGCACTGGCTACCTATTAAGTTTCGTATCAGTTACAAAATATTATTACTTGCCTATAAGGCCCTAAATGATTTAGCTCCTGCGTACCTAACTAATCTTTTATCACGCTACAATCCAACCCGCTCCCTAAGGTCGCAAAACTCTGGACTCTTGGTAGTACCTAGGATAGCAAAGTCCACTAAAGGAGGTAGAACTTTTTCATATATGGCTCCTAAACTCTGGAATAGCCTTCCTGAAAACGTTCGGGGTTCAGACACACTCTCTCTGTTTAAATCTAGATTAAAGACGCATCTCTTTAGCCAAGCATTCATATAATGCATCTCACAATCTTGTACTGCCAGTCCATCTGAACACATGCACATTATTATGCTTTAGCTTGGGTTATACTGATAATTTCATCCAGGGTTATTCCTGGATGGAGCCGCTGCTACGCTAATTGTCTTACTGTTTCTATGTTACTGCCACGGGATTAACATCCCGTGGTAGTTAGGAATTACACAAGCCTCAGTCTGGATCCTACCCTTAAACGATAGAGATGACCGAACACCTGAGAAGAGACCCCTCCGAGGACCTCCGAGATGAGCCCCCAGAGACAGAGCTCCAGTGAGGACCTCGTCACCTAGACATCCATCGGGGAAAGACCCCTGGAACCAGTGGACCACTTACACTCTGACTTTGCTGCAGTTGGAACAAACTACTGATTTGTCTGGCCGGAGGGGAACTGGCCCCCCGACTGAGCCTGGTTTCTCCCAAGGTTTTTTCTCCATTCTGTCACCGATGGAGTTTTCGTTCCTTGCCGCTGTCGCCTCTGGCTTGCTCAGTTGGGGACACTTCATTTCCAGCACAATCATCGACTTGATTGCACAGATATTATTTAAAGTGAACTAAGCTGGACAATGCCACTACTAAATTCAATAATGAAATGCATTCAGCAGATAATTGAGTGTTAAATCCTGTCATTTTACATTATTGACAAATTTGCCTATTTTGATATTGTGCAGTGCTTTGTTACAATTTGTATTGTTAAAGGCGCTATATAAATAAAGGTGACTTGACTTGACTTAATAAAATAGCTATTAGGCTAAACCTACATTTTTTTCCTATTGTGTTGTAGGCTGAATGTTAGCATAAACGAATTATTTCCTGACAAAACAAATTATAATAGGGATTACAATTTTTGTATAACTTTTTTCCTCTCTGTGAAACTTTATTCCGTGTTGGCAGCAAAATGTTATTGACATTTATCAGTCAATACATTCAAGACTCTTGACAAGACAAAAATAAAATAAATACACTTTTGTGCAGACTAAACTTTTATTTGTTAGCCTAGCTCTCTTTCTTTCAGCAGAAATGTGAACAAACAGAATATATTGCGGGAGCGGGTGAGTGCGGAATAAAACCTAAAATAGTCCCGCGCAGACTTCTACATCACAGATCCGATTTCATTTATCACGTGAAGAGAGATGACTGACAAGAAAAGTGAGGTGAAACGGACAAGACAAGATGCGGAAGAGTTTCAAAACGAAATGTAAAAGCGCCCGTTTTGACTTCTGAGTCCGACATTAATCTAAGTCAAGGAGAAAACTCACCGAGATCTACCAAGTGAAAAGTAAATAAATGATAAAATACGCATTAAATAAATAATTAAAAAGGCTTGTTGTGATGTATCTTTATGTTGCATTAATTTAATAATGATACATAAAATAGTATTTTATTATTATTCACTATTCACGTCGCTGTATTCAACTATATACTGAGCTGTATTCAAGCAGAAATATGATGTTAGAGAGACCGAGAGCACACATGGTTCGTTTGCGCGTCATTTATAACGTATGGAAAGCCAAATGGTTCAGAATTCGCCTGGTTTTCACCGCCGTATGATTATTAAAACGCCGTTTTCATAACGCCGCAAGGCGTTAAATAAGCGCCGTTAGGCGATAAGATAACGGCAGACGCCACCACGCGTTAAAATAACGCCAGGCGCCGACCGACGTTAAGTTAACGCCACACGCCACTTAAGATGCAGATTTATTCGCTTATCTACATGGACACACCTCTCATGGCTACGAGGAATCTACGGCAAGTCTGAGCATCCAGTTTGCTACAGCGCGAAGATGGCAAAAATTGTTTTAAACACTGTATACTGTGAAGTGTAAATGCACATGAATTTTTGAACAGCACAAAATGTAATTGAAAGAAAATATATTTATTAACACATGACATATGATAATAAACTAATAGCAACGTGCTCAGAAAAAAATATCCCTTTTATAGCACCAGGCTCTGTTTTTTTAATTAGCACTTTATACGGTCTTTAAACTAATAAACTAATAGTGAAATGTTCAGAGAATTATGGCTCACAGACTGGCATAAAGTTGGCTTGACGTTGGACGTTCGATATTCGCATATTTAGGGATCGTCTCTAAAGTTGCATGCAATATTGGTCGGCCTATACATTTTTCTAACTTCAATACCATATGAGAAGACTGTACAATGTACATCTAGGTGTCAACTATAATGTGCACCTTTTATATATTTTTTTATTTATTAAAATAAAATGTAAATCATTTGTTTTCAGTAATTTTAGAGACGGTCCGAATATCGAACGTCCAACGTCAAGCCAACTTTATGCCAGTCTGTTTTTTTCTGTTTTGTTTTTTTTGGATCCTCATATGTCTGTCTGTCTATTTATCTATATGTAAATACTTTAAACAAAATATAGTGATTAGCCCTATAAATCAAGTTAATTACACAATTTAAACCATAACATTATAATAACAAACTAATAGTACAATGTTCAGAAAAAATATCCCTGTTATAGCACACAGCTGATTTTTGAATTGGGACATATGTCTTTAAACAATTTTAGAACTTTAAATGAATGCAATACTGAAAATGCATGCAATGTAAATCCATTAAACAAAGTTATAACACTGTTGACTTAAAGGTATCAAGCCACCTGTACATTACTCAGAATGTTTAATTCTTAATATTGCATATGGCTTAGCTTTCAGATTTTTTTTAAACAAATATTTATCCCATTTAAATCCATTAAACTACAACACTGTTTGGTCTAAAGGAATAAAACCAACATGTAAGTTACAAACTGTAAATAATACAGTTTTTTTTTTTGCTGTTACCTTTTTTGATAATATTTTGTTTTATTTGTTTGAACAAAATTCATGTGCATTTACACTTCACAGTATACAGTGTTTAAAACAATTTTTGCCATCTTCGCGCTGTAGCAAACTGGATGCTCAGACTTGCCGTAGATTCCTCGTCGCCATGAGAGGTGTGTCCATGTAGATAAGCGAATAAATCTGCATCTTAAGTGGCGTGTGGCGTTAACTTAACGTCGGTCGGCGCCTGGCGTTATTTTAACGCGTGGCGGCGTCTGCGGTTAACTTATCGCCTAACGGCGCTTATTTAACGCCTTGCGGCGTTATGAAAACGCCGTTTTAATAATCACACGGCGGTGAAAACCAGGCGAATTCTGAACCATTTGGCTTTCCATAATAACGGACACAGCGCGCGCCTAATGCACGCTCATGTCACTGTAATCAGCTTTACCTTGATTACAGAACTTGCCCATCCAAACTTGTTTACTAGTGTGACGCTGGCTTCTTTTATCCAGCGAGAGCAGTAGTTTGTGTATCATGTTCTCATACAGCGGTTTAGAGCCGCCGTTCAGTCTGTATTCACAGCGCCACGAGAACCGTATTTCTCCTCCTAAACACAGAATACGTAGAGAGGTGAATACGATCTATTACCCCTGATCTAAGTGATAATGTTTAAAAAAAACATTCGTTTCTCATTTATTTGGTTCCACAGTATTTGCTGATTTTTATTTAAACACTGCTTGACGCTGAATTGCTGCTGATATTAAAGTCAAAGTAAAACGTGCACGGCGCTTACAGGCTTATTTAAAACCTGAGGAAAAGAGGGAAAACTCAAACAAAATATCAACTTCATTTTAAACTACAGTTTTAGGTTTATACGCTGTTTAATAGGCTAAAGAGTGAATAATAATAATTCACTGGATAATGTTAATTCACTGAATACTATTCTCTGAAATATTGAAATAAGCTATAACAAACAAAACATCGTATTTTATTGCATTTCTCAACTGGCATGTTTTATCAGAATTATTCAAATGTTTTTTTCATTCTAGATTATGAAATAACTGCTGACAGCGCGGTTTATCTATTTACACAGAACTATACTCAAACTGCGATCGCTTGTGGAGATAATAAATAATTAATTTCGATAGAGATGTATTTATTTAGATGTTTATTGGCGAAATAATGGTTATATAGTAAATGTTAATATAATTCAGCGTGTTTCAAACAAGTTAATCTTGTATAAAGTTACATGCAGTGGCCCTGCTGGAGCATTTCCTGAGTGAACACTGCTCCAGGTGTGTGTGTACTTGGATGGGTCAAATGTAGGTCAAAATTTCACTGCTGGTTATACTCTGTATAATTATGTATGTATGAAAAAAAATATATATATATCAAAACCGATATTTTTTTTTTATAAAACCGATAACCGATAACGGTAAAATGCTTAAATATCGGGAAAAATATCGGTAAACCGATATATCGGTCGATCTCTACTCGTTACCCTCTTCGTTTTTCTCCCTATTTATTCTCCTGGTGTCTGCATTCCTGTGCTGTTTGGTTGTCTAATGTCAGATGTCAGGTCGTGTGTGTGTTATCTCTGCCTGCCTGTTTTTCCCCCCTGGGGTGGTTTTTGTTAATTTTTGTTTTTTTATTATAAAAAAAACAACAAATTCTCTTGCACTTAAGTCGTCGCCTCATCTCTATTCACGCAACATTACAATTATAGCATCCTCTGATTTTTTTTATTTTATGAGATTGAAATTTATATGGAAATATAAAAATAAAATTCCCATATTTCTACAGCATAACCACTGAAATGGTTAGGCTTACATGTCAAGTTTTTGAAAAAGCATTGCATGTCATTAACAGGCCAAGCAGTAAAAAAGCTACAATTTACAGAAATATATCAAGTGTCCAAATGAGCAGAAACACCACAGAATATTAAAGTATATTGGCAACCTTCCACCCCACAGCTTGATCTCTCACACTGTTACTCATCTCACGGAGTCTTGTCTCGCAGCAGTGGCTGTGGTGACACTGGTAGCCAATGTGGCCCATAATTGGGTGAAAGGAGAGGCCAGCAGCCCTTCTATTAGCCCTTGGCACCTCTCCACTGTATCACAGGATGCTAATGGCAGGGGGCAGAGTAATTGGACCTGTCTAGTGCTTTCTGTCTTTCTCCAGTCACCAGTTCATGTTTAAAGTGATTAACATAGCAAAAGAGAACACAGAGGTATATATTAATCATATTGAATGTAGAATGCAATAGTTGATTTCAAAAGCTAGATAGATTTGACTGAAATGCTTACTGAAATATTGAAAATTCAACCTCAAAACTGTGCCAGATGTTTTGTGGGGGAGGGTCACTGGTAGGCAACTACTGGTCTCATTTAAAACAGACTGTGTTTAATAACTGTATAGTGATTTTCACATTGAAATGTTTATAATTCTTATAATGACTGTAAAATATGTACTTTAGGTGCAAGTGGCATATTTACAGTTTTGATACTTAGGTTCATTGGGCCTTTTCACACAGAACGTGTTTTTGTAACATAGACTTGGCAACCCTGTATATAAGGGGCAATTACTAAATCATTGACTCACCTAATTTTTTCAAAGAATGTTGATTCATTCAGTATCAAAACACTTCCATGTGTTATTCGAAGATGCAACTGTTCTACTTTGTTTATAACTATTCTCGTTGGCCAAACAGAGCTAAAATGTCCCAGGTTGCATATGTAACCATGGTTCCCTGAGTCGGAGGACACTTTGGGAATACCCTTGTGTTCTCACGCTCTGACATATGTGTGTAATCCGTCTGAGGGAATCCCGGCTGACGTCATCGGCAGAGATGATGTAGCGACCAAGAAGTATAAAAGCACCTGCATTGAAGACAGTTGCAGCTTCAAATGGAAGTAAGCGCTCGCAGGGATGCAGGAAGTATGGCAGCGACGTAGCGTCTCGTTCCCTCAGGGAACCATGGTTACATGCGTAACCTGGGACGTTCCATTTCGGGAACTCAAGCTGCGTTTGAGAACGCTTTGGGAATGAAACTGCCCACGCCACCATACTGACAAGTCCCTGCCTCGTGTGGAACGGCACAACCTAGGCAGAAAGAACTGAAGAGCCAGGAGTGGCCTCAAGGTCAAGGTTGTAGAACCTGACAAAGGTCAGAGGGGTAGACCATCCCGCAACGTTACAAATATTGTGCATCGATACACAAGATGAGAAGGCCTTGGAGGCCGCCATACATTTAGTAGAATGAGCCATGACCCCCAGAGGTTAGGGGAGATCAGATGACTCATAAGCAGTGGTAATAGCATCAACTATCCATCTACTGAGAATCTGCTTGTTAGCAGGAAGAGCCTTCTTATAAGGATCGTAGCACAAAAAAAGTTTGTCCGATTTCCTCCACAGGGCAGCTCTGTGGACGCATGTGTCCAGTGCTCATAACCTTGATCATGCAAAATGGGTTGCCCCTTGGGGAAAAGCCTGTGGTGCTGAGCCACAGGGTCTAATGTGAAGCAGGCCAAAAGTCATCACATGTCTTTCATGTGAGCAAGAACAACATCTCAATGCCGAACTGCTTACTGCTCTGATTGAGCTAGAATCAACCATTAGTCGATGTAATTCAGTTTGCAGATGCCCTAGAGTCGCAGGGGAGCCAGAGCAGCTTCGGGAAAGTGTGGGGTGAGAGTGCTAGACCGAACGGAAGAACCCGATATTGGTATGCTTTGTCCCCGAAAAGCAAACCTTAAGAATGGATATATGAAAGTAAGCGTCTTTCAGATCTATCGTCACAAACCAGTCCTCGGACTTGATTGTGAAACCTTGATAGTAAGCATCTTGAACTTGAGTCTCATGACTGAGCAGTTCGATAATCTCAAATCTAGAATAGGACGCAACCCCCCCATCCCTCTTCGGAACGATGAAGTAACGGCTGTAGAAAAGAGTATCTACTTCTTGTTCCATTACCAGAGCCTGCTCGGGGCCCACCAGAGTGGGAAATACCCCATTGAACAGAGGTGGACGCGACCCGAACTGAATCTTGTACCCTCTCTCTACAGTGTGCAGGACCCATTGAGGTACATTTGGCAGAAGCTTCCACACTGCCAGAAAATGTACTAAGGGAACCAGACTCTCTCGAACGGCCGATCTAGCTGTTCTAAACACTTTTTTGGAGGTAGCGAGCCTCTCAGGACCGCTACGTTTCCAGGCGGAAGCTGAATGAAACACTCGCTGGAGATCGCTGTGCCCTGAAGCACCGGGGGTGGCAGGGGTAACAAAACGATCTCCTGAGGGCACTGAGGAGAGACAGGCAACCGTATACTGAGGTGTGTACTGCTCTTCCCCAGAGGGACCTGTCCTCAGACATCCTGGGCCGTAAGCATCAGGTCTTTTGGCCAAAGCTTTCTTATTGAAAATGACAGTCCTCAGATCCGTCATCTCCTTTGAGGACTTTGACCTAGAACGTGCACACGTATGTCAGAGCGTGGGAACACAGGGGCGTTCCCAAAGCGTCCTCCGACGCAGCTCGAGTTTCCCGAAAGGGAACAGTACAAATTGACAATAGTGTGTATTAAATTGTCACTCATATTAACTTTTATTTGTAGAGATATGTATTATAGGCCTGTTATAGAGTGTTGTGAAAAGTGTTGCCTCCATCTGATTGCTTTCTTCTGTTTTTTTGGTATATCTCATACCAAATTGTTACAGAAATGAAAACTAAATCTACTAAAATCTAATATTTTGAACTGATTTTAGAACATATACAGTTATATGTGTCATGGATCTCCTAGCAACTTGGAGAATTTCATTTGAAGTTTGTTGTGTTAGGAATGACTGGTTGTGTAGCTTATGATCCACCTTACTCAATTATTCCAACCTTAACCAAACTCTACAGAGAAATTGATAATCATACTTTGTCCTCATTTATGAAGCCCAAAAAACCTATAGGTGCTTAGTTGATCTATAAAATCTCCAACCCATGTGCTCCAATATTGTCCATTATATCCCTTCCCATGCATCAACATTTAGGAAGGTTAAATCATACTTCATTATGCATGCTATGAATCTGAGATCAGGTGTTTCTGTAATGATTTGATATCTGTACTGGTAAAGGGCTTGAGTGAAATCATAACGGGCGACAC
>QVTF01005325.1:0-29191 GCA_003573665.1 Oxygymnocypris stewartii
AGAGAGAGAGAGAGAGGAGAGAGAGAGAGAGAGAGACACAGAGAGACAGAGACATAGAGACATAGGAAGGAGTTTATTCAACTGCGGTGGCAGTATCTGCTCTGACTGTCCCACAGCTGGAGAGAGAGAGAGAGAGAGAGAGAAGAGAGAGAGAGAGAGAGAGAGAGAGAGAGAGAGAGAGAGAGAGAGAGACACAGAGAGACAGAGACATAGAGACATAGGAAGGAGTTTATTCAACTGCGGTGCGGTGCCAGTATCTGCTCTGACTGCCCCACAGCGAGAGAGAGAGAGAGAGAGAGAGAGAGACACAGAGAGACAGAGACATAGAGACATAGGAAGGAGTTTATTCAACTGCGGTGCCAGTATGCTCTGACTGTCCCACAGCTGGAGAGAGAGAGAGAGAGAGAGAAAGAGAGAGAGAGAGAGGGAGGGTTTCTGCTGTATATTTCATGTCATTTGCTCCCACCGCTGGCCGGGCGTCTGTGTGGGGGTCAGTCCTCCGTCAGGGCAGCGTGTATTGTTCAGCAGTCAAACAGAGCTTCAGACATGCATGTCGAGGACTGAGGAGCCGCATGTTCAACTCGGAAACAGTGGTGAGTCTGACTTTTCATTGAGGGGTTGGCTTTGTTCTCAAAGGGAACTTGTACATGGACATGTTCTAACTGTCATGATGCTTTAGATGAGTTTTGAATGAGTGAATAGTCAATAGTTTTAAGATCTCTTCATGTATGCTGCTTGAAATTTCAGGTTAGCTTGTTTTAAATCTGTAAACTTCTGCAATAATTTTTCTGCCTGAGCTTTTTATGGCATTTCTAGATTATTTTATAGCTCTTTTCATCTTTAGATTGTGTCTTGTTTTGGGTGCTTTATGTTTTTAAAGAAATGCAGAAGTTTGAAAACCTCCTACTGACTTGCATTATAATGTTCAGTATTTTCATACAGGTACTGTCTCTTCTTTCTTACATGTATTTGGATACAGAATATCTTCAGCACTGACACATTTATAACATTTAAAACATATGACAACTTTCCCCATCCTGACATTTGTGAAGAAAACGATAGACTTTCTGAGAACGTCCCATGTGACAACTAGCCCCGTTCTGCTCTGTTTAATCTGACAGTTCAAGCTCGTCTGGCTTTGATTATGGTTTAGGAGATGTTGACGTTCACTCCGATCCTGAACACCACAAACTGTGTGAATGGACAAGATTGCAAAATGAGACTCATTTTGTTTTGTACTGTAAATGAAAAGTTTGGCCATTGACCTTCCAAGGCCAACACCTTATTTGTTCTCTCTTTGAGATGTCTGTTTGAATATGATCAAATAAAGGATGGGACAAATAGTGTGTTTACATATACATTACAACAAATATTACCAATTTAATATGTATATATTCAATTGTAAGGAGTTTATATATCATTGTACTATTTGTTGTAATGCCATTAAATCATGCAGTTATTATCATGCAATGCTAATGAGAATTACAACTTAGGATGAGTGAGTGAGTAATATGTAGGTTTGTCAGGAAGTGGCTGAGGAGCAGACAGGAACAGATCAGAACACATGTACTTGATTAAAGAACCTCTTTGGTTTAAATGTTTCAGCACGTTCACGAATCCCGCAGGCAAACCCAGGAATTCCTCACACGCTCGGAAAGGTCTCCAGCTGCACAGCGTAGTCATCATTTATAAACTTTTAAAACGTTTGCGCTCCACATTTGTGCGTGGGCTAATTAATGACAGTGATGCAGCTGAAATGTATCCTGGAGAAGTCCTGCTTGTGTCATTTCCTGTTTCCCGTTGCCAGAACACTGCTTTATGGAGCGTGTGTGTGTGTGTGTGTGTGCGTGTGTGTGTGCGTGTGTGCGTGCGTGCGTGTGGATTTTGAAAATTTTCTTAAAGAAAATCATACAAGAAGCTCGGGTGTTCAGAATAGTACCCAGGTGTTGCTAAGATGTCGTTTCTCACTGAAAGTCCATGTTTAAGTCTATGTGATTTTCTGGTCTATAGATATGACTTCTGTGTACGTCTGCACCTCATTTGATCATATGCCAGGCCAAAATAAGTATGAATAAGAAACAGTGACTGTCTTAGTGACTGCATAGAACTGTGCTAAAACAGGCTGTCATTGTGATGACACGTTTGGATAACAAATCTGGTTTAGAGAATACGTATATTTAATATTCCTTATTCTTCAAATTCC
This sequence comes from Oxygymnocypris stewartii, assembly GCA_003573665.1. Taxonomy (NCBI): domain Eukaryota; kingdom Metazoa; phylum Chordata; class Actinopteri; order Cypriniformes; family Cyprinidae; genus Oxygymnocypris; species Oxygymnocypris stewartii. The sequence continues at coordinate 2,204 of QVTF01005325.1, forward strand.
TTATGCTTCAGACAAAAGCGTTGTTTTTTTTTCAAGCACTAGATTTTGGGTTATTTGACTTTTCATAGCATGTTGCTTCAGACTGTAAAGGAAAGAAAACATCCAAAATACACTTTTAAATGTTTAATCCGTTAAACTAATTAAAACATAAATTTCAATTACAATACTTTAAAAATAAGTTTTGTCAAAATGAGTTTTTTTTCTTACAATAAACTTTAGTTTTATTCTGAAGGGATTTACGGCATTGAAGGGGTTTAGTCATATATTATTCACCTGAATTTTATACATTTTATTCATAAAGGCATGGTGAAAATTTGTGATGAAAGTGATAAAAAACCAGATACAAAATCCCCGCTGTAATATATCAACGAGAGTTTTGAACCTCTCTTTATCCAGTCTTCAGAAATATATGCAGATAAGTGCTTATTTGATTAGATAAAACCTTATTTGCATATTTAAACATAACATTTCAGAAAACTTGTAATACATATTTTTTTAGTTTTTCTTAATTTAATCAGTCAACTGGGAAAGTACTGTATGGTGCTTTTTACCCTATTCACCTGGGTCTTGCTGTAAAACAGCCGTCCTCCTGCAGTCTGAGTTTGGCAGCGGGGCTGTATGAAGTGTAATTAATGTACAGCCACATTCCCCTCAGAGATATCGTCTCCCAGGAGCTGTTGAAACTAATAGAGGTGAATGTGGCGTGACCCTGGGCTACTCTTACAGTCCTGCTGTCATAACCCGGGGAATTAGAGTCATTATAGCTGCTGTGATATTCCTCTCATCCCATTCATCATGTTAATGAGGAGGTGCAGTCGACTCCCGTTTGACCGGCTTCACAGAGAGGAGAAGATAAATGAGCTGCGTCATCCCGACACATACTGAGACCCTCGAGCCGAGACGCTTTCATTCTGTCCAGAGCGCTGTGACATTGTACCCCATTTAAAACCCTGTTAACTAAAATGTCATGCTCATGTCCCGCTGGGGGCTTGAGAAGTTTGAATTAATTAATTTTACTGGTTTATGCTTTTATGTTATAAAACATTAAGTCATTTCTTGCTGATTAACATAAATTCTTGGATTATATAAGAGTGTCAAGAGTGTGTGTGTGTGTGTGTGTGTGTGCGTGCGTGCGTGCGTGCGCGCAAATTATTTATAATTTAAATTATTTGTTTAATATTATATATTACATTTTATATATTATAATGTAAATAAATTAAATAACTAACACACACACACATATTATATATATATATATATATATATTATTTTTATTTATTATACATAATATATACAATTAAATAAATATAATTAATAAATACAAAATTTAATAATCTATATAGAATAATATAAATAAAATTGTAATTATTATTTATAAAATATACAAATTATTTACTTACTAACTAACTTATATAAATACATACATACACACACTCACAAGTTTTTTATGTTGGGTGAAATGTGACCGGGACATGTTCATAAGCTTTATGAGTGTTCTCTCTTTGACAGTTTATAGTTGATTTCCATGCATAATTAATATGTGGTTATTACTGCACACATACAGTACGTGTGGCTTCAATGCATGAATACTTCATAGCTCTTTTTAACGGCTTGAATATGGCTGTTTGCATGCAATGAAAGGGCCGCACATAGGAGACAGCGGGCAGATCATGTGATGATCATAATAAAGTGTTTATCACAGGCTGGCTGTGTTGAGCAGCTCAGAGGTTTTTCTTCAGCATCGCAGACTTTCTTAACTGATGAAAAGTGTCCAGATTTGGCGCAGCTTTGACTGGAGGGCATGTCACTTCAGAAATGAATGGTTCTCTCTTCGAGGACAGTCGAGCTAGTTACAGAGAGCGTGACCACGAGACCCCTGTGCCTCTTGCGCTGGAGGAATGCGCATGTTTTCAGCCGGATGAAGGACGCGTCTCACGAGTATAAGAATCTATTCTGTGCCTCAGATCTTCTCTGCATTCGCTGATATTAAATTACAGCATTTTCTTGAAGACGACACTACATTATGAGCCATTTTTAGCAAATTGCAGTTTAGCTTTCTAACCCAAGACATGCTTGATTATTTGAATAGAGATCTCCCATGGTTATATCATAAATCTCTGGAGGACTGTGGGAAAAGAAATACAAACAGTAGGTCAGAGTTTCACAGCGGTTACTCTACTTTTAGATTGTGTCTGTGAGAATACCGAAACAAACTGAGAAGAATGAGTGTCTTAAACCATCTGAACAGTGCTAAATAGAATAGATGTGCGTGTCATCAAGGGCCGCTTGATGTTATTAGAAGGGGATGTTTTTGTATTGCAAGTTCTTACATCCAGTAAATGCACATTTTCCTTTCAACCAGAAATGTACATTGTTTAAAGGAATAATTCACCCAAGAATGAAGATTTGCTGAAAATGTCCTCACCCGCATGCCATGTAGATGAGTTTTTTTCCCATCAGTATGTAGCATTGCATCACTTGCTCACCAGTGGATCCTCTGCAGTGAATGGGTGCCGTCAGAATGAGAGAACACCTTATTGATGAATTTTGTTTCTTACAAATAAACAGTTTTTTTTTTTTATTTCAAGACATTAACTGATGGACTGGAGAGGTGTGGATTATTTTGATGATGTTATCAGCTGTTGCACTCTCCTTCTGACGGCACCCATTCACTGCAGAGTTAAAATTTTCAGCACTTGAATAAAAAATATGAACTAAATAAAATAATAAACATTTTATTTTATTTTAGCTAGTTGCCAAGGCAGAATGTTTAATGTTCGTTACTCTTGAAGTACTAAAACTGAAATAAAAATGAAAAGAGGAATGTATATATATTAATGTATCAATATATAGATGTATATATTTTTAAAATAAATAAATAAGATAATAAAAAAGACAAAATTACTGATTTGGAGAAAATTAAATTGAAAGCAGAAAGTATAAAAAGCATATTCAAAATATTAGTAAAAACTAACTAAATAGTGTATCACTGATAATAATATGTGGAGTGTTGTTGCTAGGCTGTTGTGTTTTGGTTGCCAGGGCATTTCTAAAGCAGTTGCTAAGGTGATCTTAATGTTTTTTAGCGCATTGCTGTGTGGTTACTTCTAAGGTGTTCAGAGTAGTGCATTGCTTTGTGGTTGCTAGGGGGGTGTTAGGGTATTCTGAGTCATGTAAAGTGGTTACAATCATTAGTAACTGCATGATTAAAGATACTGTAACTCTTTTGTCAAATAACTTATTCATTCAAGTATGAACGATAATAATACTGATGCTGGAAGCAGTGCTAATTAATGACTTTATCCATAACATCTAGAAATAGACCTATTAATCAGGTAAAGCTCATCTCATACTCGTCTTGTGGTTGTTGTGTTTGTTTTTATAATGAATCTTCTTGTTGATGTCTTCGAGGCTGTCTGGCTGTTGAATGGCCGTCTCTGAGGCTCATTGATGTGAGTAATCTGAGCCAATTCAGTCTTTGGAAGTGTCACTTCCTCCAGCACAGCACAGCTCGGTCTGTGAATATTAATTACCCTCAATAAGCTGCTCAGTGTCTGTGAACATCAGCCATGAGCACGCAGGTGCGCTCCGAGACTCGCTGTGATGCCGGGATCCTTCAGGGGCTTCTGCACTTACAGGACAGTATTATAAGGACTCCACGAATAACTAGTTGTCGTTTCTCAGCTCTGTTCTGTTTTAATGCGTTTCATTGACTGGTGTATGCATCAGTGCTGGATCTCTTGCTGTTTGATTCCAGTTGGCTGTGATTTATATTTGGGCATGTGATTGCAGGAGTGTTAAAGCCAGAAGACGTTCCAGATTGCTACTCTTTCTCTATAATATTTGACCCATGAGTTGTGCATTGTTTTCTCATCTGAAGGCAGGATGAATAACGTTTGGCTCTTGCTGTCCTTCTCGCTGTCTGTGAGGATGTGCCTTTAAACTCAGTTTGATATTTGGAGCAGTAGATTGTAATTTTGACTATGGATAGTGAAGCAAACACTGATCAAGACATTTGTGGGCATTTGAGCGCACCGGACAGTTTTTTCACATGTATGGGTTAGACATCATGAATATCTTGGTAAGTTTGGGAATACTTAGCTTATCTTTTATTTTTCTTGTGATTATTAGTATTATTATGTGGATGTTTAATGTCTATTCATATATCTATTTAAGATATCTTAGCATGCATCCTAGCACTTAGGTATTTTTGTTGTCTTATATAATATTTAGTGATAGCATATGGATTTACTTTGTGTTTAATGTCACATTTGATATTGTTGTTATTTAATTTTAAGCCTGGGGATCTGATGTATAAATAAGACCCAGTAGCCTTGTAAATGTCATTATTTTAATGTCAAGTGTGTTTTGTCTATGCCATGGCCCATGGGTCATTTTACCAGCATTTCAAACTGAGGTCAACTGAGGGATTTTGTACTAGAACTAGAAGTACCATATAATTATTTTATATTGATTTGTCTGCTTTAAAGTAGGTTCTCATAATTTTGCTGAAATCTCTGCATCCCAAACCTTTCTCATTACCAGTAAAATGTATAGTATGTCATTCTTATATGTGTGAGATGGTTGACTAAAGCTTCAGTGTGCTGAAAATCTTTGAGTGAATTTTGTAGTAGATGAGCTTGCAGATCTTGAGATGATGCTTTGCCCTCTGGGTCTCCAGTGAGTAAACGAGAGAGGTCACGTCTCTGTGTGTCATACAATACCAGGAAGATAATGCTGAGGGAAAGCTGATTCCTCCTGACCAGGAATATTAACCAGAATATTTTAGGCCAGTACACCAATACACACCATACCTGAAGCAGCTTCAAAGGCCCAAACCTGTCTGCCGAGTGTTGTTTTGGACTGAGAGCGGATATACGTCACAGTGTTGTGATGATTTATAGAGGCCGTTTTCTCCTCACTGCAGATAATGGTTGTATTGTTTGTGTGTGTTGTAGGATGGCTCTCGGGTAACATCGAGGATCGGCCCAAGAGTATTCCTAGAGTATTACAACACGTCCCTACAGCGAAGAGTGATGTGACAGAATGGTAGGAGTTACGCAAACGCAGAGTCGCTCATGAAGCAGAGACGGTAAAAACCTCACACGAGCTCTGTTTAAGTCATGTTGTATGTCTAACTTTCAATAAAGTCCACTTACACTACTGTTAAAAAGTTTGAGGTTGGTTTAATGTTTTTGAAAATCTGTCAGCTCACCAAATCTGCATTTATTTGACAAAAATACAGAAAAGCGGTACTTGGGGGTAATATTGTGAATATTATTATGATTAAAAATACGTGTTTTCTATTTGAATATATTTAAAGTATAATTTATTCCTGTGATCAAAGCTGAATTTTCAGCATAATTTCTCCACTATTCAGTGTCACATGAAATCATTCTAATAAATATTATACCTGCAGCTATATCACCTGCAGCCCAAGGCCGGTTGCCCACTGAAGCTAAGCAGGGTTGAGCTGGTCAGTACCTGGATGGGAGACCTCCTGAGAAAACTAGGTTACTGCTGGAAGAGGTGTTAGTGAGACCAGCAGGGGGTGCTCACCCTGTGGTCTGTGTGGGTCCTAAACCCCAGTGTAGTGATGGGGACACTATACTGTCAAAAAACACCTTCCTTCGGATGAGACGTTAAACCGAGGTCCTGACTCTCTGTGGTCATTAAAAATCCCATGACACTTCTCGTAAAGAGTAGGGGTGTAACCCCGGTGTCCTGGCCAAATTCACCCAATGGTCTCTGACCATCATGGCCTCCTAATCATCCCCATACACTGATTGGCTTCATCACTCGGTCTCCTCTCCACCAGTAAGCTGGTGTGTGGGGGGTGTTCTGGTGCACTATGGCTGCCGTCACATCATTCAGGTGGATGCTGCACACTGGTGGTGGTTGAGGAGATTCCCCCCTTACTATGTAAAGCGCTTTGAGTGCCTAGAAAAGCGCTATATAAATGTAACAAATTATTATTATTATCATTATATCCTGATTTGCTGCTCAAAAAATAAATTATTATCAATGTTGACAACAGTGCTGATATTTTTGTGGAAACCATGATGCAATACATTCTTTCTGTAATTTTTTAATGAATAGAAAGTTCAAAAGAACAGCTTTTATTTTAAATATAATTTTTGTGACAAATATTTTTACTGTGATTGTTCACAAATTCAATGCATCATTGCTGAATAAAAGTGTTACCATAAACTTTTCAAATAGTCTCTCATTTCAAAAGAGCAAGAAGTTCCACAATGAAAAGGATGGTTAGATGTGTCACTTGGTTCGGCTAGAGGACAGTTATCACAGAAGAAGGAATGAAGAGTTTTGTTTAATCTGCTGTATGACTTTGTTTCTCAGGGAAAGGCTGAATCAGCAACATCCCTTCAGCTGCGGTTGGAAATCCAGGTGGGTAATGAATCACGGTCAGCGGAGGGAATGACCTGTCCAGGAAGTTGTGCTTTCATGGGAAAAAGACACCAATAGTGTCATCTTTACTCTTTGTTCAAACACTTTTGTTGTTAAGAGTCTAAAATGTCTTTATCTTTCCTCCCAGGAGTCACTGGGTCTGTCTAGCGCCGTGTCCACACCTGAAGTGGAGAGAAGGTATGAGTGCGTTGTTGCATTTTTAGTATTTCTCATCCAATCTTTGCAAGCTGCTCTTGTTCCAAGAGCATGATTAGGGGACTTTCTAGTCACCAATGTTTAAGATTCCATTCGAGCTGATCTCATAACCACGTATGGGATATTTTGAGTTCCTAGACGTACTTAAATAAGACACAGCAGGCCTGAGAGTTACTCAAAGAAACGCATCCGGTCATCGGGACATTGGAGATGATGCATGCATTTCCTGTTGACCTCTTTATTCTTCATTTCTCTTTTTCCTTCCTTCCATTGTGCACCTTCCTTCCATCGCCACCATCAGCATGTTAATACACATAATGCACAAGTCAATTAGTTTATTTTTGTTTCATTATTCCCAATTTCAACTGATTAATGAAACAAAACAATATAAAACAGATTATTGTGGATGAGCCACGGTCAAAGCTATTGTGAAATAAAACAATAAGCAACAAAAGACCACATATAATTATTTTACGATAGTTAAAAATTATACAATTACTACAATGCCTCTCAAGGTTTATTTGCTTATTTTTATAAATAGCTTAAAATATCATTCATAGTAATTTGAGTAAAATAACATATTTGCTATATACACTACTGCTCAAAAGTTTGGATTAGTATTTTTTTTTAAAGAAATTAAAAATTGTATTCAGCATGGATGCAATAGATTGATCAAAAGTGACAGTAAAGACATTTATAATGTCACAAAAGATTTCTATTGCATATAAATGCTGCTCTTTTGAAAACAATAAAAAATATATACATCATGGTTTCCACAAAAATATGAAGCAGCACAACTGTTTTCAACATTGATAATAATATAATATTGTTTTTTTGTGTGTGTGTGTGTGTGTGTGTGTGTGTGTGTGTGTGTGTGTGTGTGTGTGTGTGTGTGTGGTGTGTGTGTGTGTGTGTGTGTGTGTGTCTGTGTGTCTGTCTGTGTGTTTTTCGAGTAGCAACTCCTCATATTTGAATGATTTCTGTGTATATAACACTGAAGACTGGATTAATAATCCTGAAAATTCAGATTAGCATCACAACAAAAAATTAAATTTTAAAATGTCTATTCTATTCAAATAGAAAACAGTTATTTTAAATTGTAATACATTTTCACTGTATTTTATTGTATTTTTTATCAAATAAATGCAGCCTTGTTGAGCAAAAGAACAAAAACATTATAAAATCTTACTGATCCCAAACTTTTTAAAAGTACTATATACTCATACTAATAAAAATGTTAATTGGTATCAATGTTTATTTATAATAGCATTATTAATAATTGTTGTACTGAACATGCAGGGTTAAGACGCGTTTCACATAGTAGTAGTAGTAGTAGCCCTTTATTGTATAAGTATATTGTATTGTACATATATCTGCCCTCACGAGTCTAAAGGCTTGCATTGCTTCTGAGAGCTCAGGTACATGCTAACATCAGCAGCACGCGTCAGCCGAGAGAAAGACAAATAAAGAGAGAGGGAGAGGAATTCACTGGCCATGTGACTGTGTCTGTCGCTGTAAAACCCCTCCGGTTTGTGAAAAAACCTCCATTGTTGCAGTGAGGTGAGGTGTGGTGTGGTGCGGTGTGTCTTTATGCGCTCTGACAGACAGCTGAGTCTAATGGACACGGACACATTCCTAGAAATCAATGGATAGGGCCTGAAAATGAAGAGAATAATGTGGTGAGATGAGACGCGGTGTGATCGTGTTTTGATGCAGACGCTTTTACTGGAGTTCATTTGTGTTGTTAAATTTTTTCTTGCAGGCAATCAATGAACAAGTCCAGCTCTGAAGACGGATCTGGTAAGTACTGTATTGTTTGTTTGTTTTAAAATGAGTAAAATCAGGGTTCACAGTCAGTGTGATAAGGGAATTTTAAAATTGAGATTTCAAGGCCTGGAAAAGTCAAGAGTGAATGTACAGTTTTCGAATGAACATTTGTGTAATATTTTAGTGGATAAACAGTGTTCTTTTGTAGATAGTCTTATGAATTCATGGTGATTCATTGGTCCAAAGATGTAACACCTACTCATTATTTATGACTTTTTTTCCACATCTCAACTTCATGATGGTTTAAACACTTTTAAACGCTTTTTTTCCTTTAGTATCTATTTGAAATTATTTTTTTATTACATAAAATAGTTTTTTAATTACATAACTTTACATAATTTTGAGGTCGAAAGTCTAGATGCATTATATGATCAAAAATATTAATAAGAATTTATACAATTTCAAGTAACATCCAAACTTTTGACTTATGTCCTAAAAATCTCAAGAAATACTTCTTCAGACAGTCATTGAGTTTAAACCCGTTTCTAACAGCAGGAAAATGGGACAGAAAGAAAACAAATCGTTCTGGCAAAACTTCCGCAAGACTCAGAAAGGGAGCGTTCGAGCGACACCGAAAGGTTCTTCACCCATTTCTAATCGCAATTCCATTTGATCTTTATCAAACATTGCTTTAAATGATACGCATGACCTTTGACCTCTGGTTCACAGGAGAGGATCTGGGCTTCGTGGCCAGTGAGATCACGATGAGTGATGAAGAGCGCATCCAGCTGATGATGATGGTGAAGGAGAAGATGATCACGGTGGAGGAGGCTCTGGCTCGGGTATGAAAGCGTTCACACCACACTTCACTTCCCTGATTCAGTTCTGAGATGGAGGACCAAGTCCACAAATCAAGTAGTTTTGTAAAAGTACAGTTTCAATTTTACTGGAGTCAAAGTACAAACACTCTTGATTATTTATTCTATCCAGCGCTAGATTGATTTGCACATAGGTAAGCAAATGTATTAGCAAACTTTATTTTATTACCAAAACTTGTTATATACTATCCAAACAATAAACTTCAATATACTAAAATATGCAGTTAAAGTACTGATAATTCTACTCTGGAAACAAGTGACATTGTTTACCATATATTATTTGAAATATTAAGGAAAACAACAATTGTGTCAATATGTGGTAACAAGCAGAATGAGCTTTAATACAAAAATACAATGTACTGATGTCACAAGGGGTAAAATGCATGAACAATTGAAAGGAACGCTAAACAAATATGCTAGTTTTATATCATTGAAGTCTTGACCTAAATGTGATTTTGATTTTGACCGGATCATTGAATCAGTGAGTTGACTCAAGAACAGCAGTGATCAGATCGGTCTGATTCATGATTCATCTTTCTGTGATTTTCTAACCGATTCAACGGGTTCATTAAAATCATCACTATCACAACTCAGAGTGGTGATTTCCTCAAAAGAACAAGGACTGATATATGTATGAAATGTAGAGTAAACAGTATATTATGCTTTGTAATGTAGAAAGTAAGTTTCCTAAAATACAATCGGCTCATTTTGACCAGATCGTTGAATCAGTGTGTTGACACAAGATCAGCTGCAATCACAAATGAATCGCTCCGTGCAATCTGAGAACCAATTCAACAGATTCATTGGAACGAATCAGCGTGCTTATGAACTGGATAAAGCTATCGTGTCTCAGTGAAATAATGAAAATGTTTTTGTGGTGAAGTAAAAATGACAATATGCTATATTTTACTGTCCACCACTGAGGATAGGACATTGACTAACGTGTTTTTTGGGTCCTTCAGCTGAAGGAGTATGAAACGCAGAACAAGCAGTCCAACAGTGTGGACACGACCGACTGGACCGACACACCCAGTCCCTCCATGACCGAATCCTCCTACTGTAACGTAAGTTTCCCAGTCACTTTCTGTGTTTGCTAATGACCACTTCTCTCCCTGAATGTCTCACGCGTTCTCCTGAAGCATCTACGATCTATGAAGTGGAAGGTGTGAATATCTATTAGCTGTGTTTGCTGTGATGAACTTGTTTATTGGAGGATCTTCTGTCTACAGACACTCACAGCAGGGTTTTCACCGATACCCGCGGTGTGATCCACGGCCCCTCTGGGCCTCCAGGCGGGGTCCCATTCATCCCCTCAATGCTGTAACCCCCATTGTGCATTTTTGGCCGGTTGAATGCAGGGCTGTGCTCTCTTCAGCGGCCCACAGCTCTTTTGTGCAGGGATTGTGTGATTAAGGCGCTCGGATGCAGGATCCATTCCACCAATTCCACTGGACAGAGCCACTGTTTGTTGCATGCTAAAAAAAATATATTATACTGGGCTTTTGTACTTTAGTTGTTGTGTTTGCAAAGACAAGCATAAGTATTATGATTGCTTTTTAGGTTATGATATGAACAAGCCAGTGAGACTCAGAATCTGTTCAGCATCTGCATTGTCCTGCAGCATTTAATAAATATTCAACTTTTCAGCATTTAATGAAAAAATGAAACATCTTTTGGTCACAAACTTGTTTGCTGATATTTAAACTGAATTTCAGCATATAATGTCACTTATTAACATGTTATGATATTACCCAATTTTTTGGGTTGCCTGGTAATATCAATGCTGTTTTCAACATCTGCTTATCAATCCTATGGTATTCTTTAAACTACTGTTCAAAAGTTTAGGGTTGGTAAGATTTTTTAAGAAGTCTCTTATGATCACAAGCCTGCATTTATTTAATCGAAATACAGTAAAAACAGTAACATTTTGAAATATCATTATGATTTAAAATAACTGATATCTATTTGAAAATATTTTGAAATGTAATTTATTCCTGATACAAAGCTGAATTCTCAGTTTTCAGTGTCACATGATCCTTCAGAAATCATTTTAATATTCTGATTTGCTGCTGAAATAAACATTTCTTATTATCAATGTTGAAAACAGTTGTACTGCTTCCTATTTTATGCAACTGTGAAAAAAATAACAAATATAAAATATAAATGCCTTTACTGACATTTGTGATCAATTTAATGCATCCTTGCTAAATAAAAGTTTTTATGTGAGGAATGTCGTCTGAGTTTCCCAACACGTCCAAAATATGACGTTATTACATTGTTTTCATCGATGACAATAGTTTGACTTTCTCTGCTTGAATTTTACAGATGCCAGTTACATAACGTCCCACCCGCTGAAATAGTTCAGTTCTGATGACTCTGTTTATAGCAGACATTAGCAGACGCTCCGACTCTAATGGTCTCACACTGACTGGGTTTGACATTTCACCGGGTTTATTTCAGGTCCTGTGATGTTTTATCGGTCTGAAGTGTGGTGAGAGCTGCGCATGTTTAGCACCTGCTGTCAGACACGTGCTATTCTGTTTTATATGTATGAACCATAAATGATAGGGTAATTATAGTCGAGATGTGTCTGTCTCCTCTGCGTGTGGTTTCTGAACCCACAGCCGTCTGCTGCAGATGATTCTGAGAAATACACGCTAAAATAATCTAGAAATGAGTCCTGTACCCTCCGTCTCTGTGATATTCTGGTGTCTAGATGTGGCTCAGCGTGTGTCTGTGGGGTTTCTTCACCTGTGTTATGGTCTAGTAGGTGAAAACGGTGTCTCTCCTCAACAAACACATGATCTGAGGAAGTAGTCTGTCTGGAGCACAATCGCTGCAGGAAGAGTTACTGCACCTGTTGAAGTTTATGAGTTTGAAAGTCTCTCTATTCAATTCACAAGTCATCTATTTTTCATAGTTTGCATACATGTTTAGTTTACCACATGCTAAAGACCACTGAAAGGATGTGGTCAATAATGAGTCAAAATACTTTCCATTACATGTAAAGTCTATGCATGGACCTTTTTATATTTGTCTCTTTTATATAGTTTTTGTATTCATTTCATTATATATTTATTGTATTGTGTGTTTTCATCAGTATTAAGCTATACCCTGAGCAGTTTTCTCTTCTTGATCTCATACAGTCGAGAGAACAGTCAGAAGATGAGCTGGAAGAGTCCGTCACCTTTCGTCGACTTCATAAACTTGTCAATTCAACTCGACACGTGAGAAAGAAGCTTATTAGAATCGATGAGGCCAAAACCATGGCTCAAAAGGTGAGGGATGAATGCATTTCATAAATCTACACCTTCATTTGATGAAGGATTACAAAGCCAAACATTAAATGATTAACTAGCATTTACACTGATGAATCCTTTACACTAAGACTAAGAAAATGTAAAAACGGATCAACTAAGTTTTGATGTTCTCCCATCCAGACCCTGTGAGTCCTGAAGTGCTCCTGTCTGGCGAGGAGGGCGTCTCTCTGTACTCTGGGGTGCACAAACGTCTCGCCGTGTCCCGGGGTGACGGTCTGAGCTCTGTGCTTCATGAACAGCTGTCTCTGGACAGAGACTCGGACAGTCTGACCACGTCTCCCTCCTCCAGCAGCTTAGACACCTACAGCAGCCACAAGCTCTTCAGGGCCTTCAGTAAGTCCAGCAGCAGTCAGGGTCTGGAGCCCTCGATAGGACCCGGCGGAGCAGTTTCTGGGCTGGACGCAGGCAGCGGATCCTCCTTCTCCGAGGCGGACGGTGAGGTCGAGCCCAGGTTGTCCCGCTCCGTGACGGATGGGGAGATGAGACGAGCCCTGAACCCTTCTAACTACCATGTAGTGAGTGCGGACACTGCATTTTTCTTTGACGATTTAATTTGTTAATTGTATTATTTATTTTATATTTGATTTGGTTTTGGTTTAGTCTTGTTATTATTTAATTTTATTTCGTCTTTAATTACATTTTATTTTATGTCCCAGGATGACATCAAGCTCCAAAATGACAAAAAACCTAGTCATATGATAGCTTCGTGTAGAGATATAACTTGATCCATATAGAGCTTTACTAACGGTTGTTTGTGTCACAGAGGACCTGCAGCTTTGGAGGATTTGATCTCACAAGCCGATCTGTGTACATGAGCAATAGCAGCTGTGACCCCACAGTAAGGACACTTCGTAAACGTGCAAATGAATTCATGAAATCTATTCCAAATGCATTCAGACATCTTCCATGTCATTCTTAAGATTGTGCATCATGTCACATCTATCCTCAGAATGAAAACGGTGATATCAGCATGAGAGACGCATCCAGATCTCCAACACCTTCCCGTATCTCTCTGGGGAAGAAGGTGAAATCTGTTAAAGACACCATGAGGAAACGCATATCCAAGAAATATCATTCCTCTCCATCGGAGCAGGTGATTGTTTGATAACGATTCATTCATAATGCAAGACACTGGAAAGATGGTTGATTTGAGCAGTTCCAGTATAGCAGACATGTCCTGTTTGTCAAAGCAGAATGCAGAACTTGTAAAGACCGAGACTAATTGTGAGTGATGGTTGCTTTCTGGCCCAAGTCAAGAGTTTGCCATTAATCATCTGCAAAGCAAAAATCATCACGGTTGCTTGCTTTTTAGGTTGTTCTATCTCTGACTCCAATATGAGCAAAAGTAATAGTGATGCAAACACCACTTATCATTGAACAAAATGACATTTGACCATCTTACAAATCAGCTTCATTTGTAAGTATGTGGCGCCCTCTGTCAGCAGATGTGTTGATTTCAGCATGTTGTTGTTCTCTGTGTCTCTCAGTCGAGCCCGAGTCGAGCTCCCAGCAGCCCACAGTCTCCTCACACGGACACAGACTCTCTGGAGAAACCCAAACTCAAGGCCGGAGGATCGGTGGAGAGTTTGAGGAGTTCCTTCAGCGGACAGAGCTCCATGAGTGAGTGTATCTGCTTCACCATACTTGTGAAAGGTGAAAGGCTTGTTTGTCAAAATGTCAGACAAAATGTAATAAACTAATATAGCCTTTGTAATATAAAACATTATACAAATAATATAAAAAAATGTAATCCAAATATAAAACCATGTTCATCGTTTCATTAAGTAGAAGTACTAAAATTACTACAGCTGAAATAAAATATTTTAAATCGAAATAGAAAAATGTAATAAAAAAGACAGAAACATAGATAATAGTTCTATAATAGTTAATATTACAAATCATTTTCTAATTTTGAAATGAAAATGCAATGTTGCTTTGCCAACTAAAAGAAATTCAATTTTGAAGTTCTAAAATTACTAGAACTGAAATAAATATATTAAAGCATAATAGAAATAAAAAACTAATAAAAATGAAGAAAGCGCATAACAAAAATTACTAAAACTTACCAAAAATGTCAAATAAGAACTGAAGTATTTAAGCTATTTAAAAATTGTAATAAATAATTGTTTATATAAAGTGAAGTGACGTTTGGTCAAGTATGGTGAGCCGTACTCTGAATTTATGCTCTGCAGCAGAATAGAATAGAATAGATAATATACAGCCTGCTGGTCATTATTGTAAAATAAACCTTGTTATGATCATTTGAATTTGTGATACTGACACATTTTTTTAACCAATTACGCAGCTGCTTATCAAATAAATGCACATACAATATAAATTTTTGATTTGAAATGATTTTATTTGCTAGAAGAATTCAAAATTGTTGTCTTGGACAAAGCTCAGTTAAACCGTTTTATAGGTCAGCGTCATTATTCAAACATGTTTGACAGTGAATTTGACCAGAAAGCTATATAATAAATATTGATATCATTTTAAAAAGGAACTATGCTGTTGATAGAACTGTGGTCTTAAATGAATATGGTATTTCATGGTACTTCAAAGAGTCGCAGGTTATTCAGGGTAGTGTTTTGCAGGCGGTCAGACAGTCAGCACCACAGACTCGTCCACCAGTAACCGTGAGAGTGTGAAATCAGAGGACGGTGAGGAAGACGAGCTGCCCTACAGAGGACCCTTCTGTGGCCGAGCTCTGGTTCACACAGACTTGACCCCGAGCCCGTATGACACCGACTCCCTCAAGCTCAAGGTCAGACGCCTGGTCTCTCAGAAGTACACTGACCATCGGCTTGTGTTGCTCTGCGTCTGTAGCGTGTGTTTGCTCTTCCAGAGAGGAGATCTGATCGACATCATCAGTAAGCCGCCCATGGGCACGTGGATGGGGCTCCTCAATAACAAGGTGGGAACGTTTAAGTTCGTCTACGTGGATGTGCTGAATGAGGAAGAGGAGAAACCCAAACGGAGCGTGAAGAAGAGGAGGAAAAGTTGCCCTCCTAAACCGACCTCTGTAGAGGAGCTTCTGGAGCGCATCAATCTTAAAGTAATGCAATAACACCGGTCAATTAATATCATAATTATCTGACACTTTTTGATGCAATATTGTAATTATATAGTTTTACCATGTTCACCAGTCTTATTTTAATATTATAAATATACTATTATATATTATAGTATTTGTATTAATTGTTTGAATTAGCTTTTATTTTTATACTTTGTTTTCATATTAATTTGAAATTGTTTTGACATATGTTTTTGTTTACTGTAAATATAACTATTTAAGTTTTTACTTTAGTTTTAGTTTTTATTCCCCCCCCCCCCAGTTAGTAATTTTGTTAACTCTTTAAAATAAGGTCCAATTAGCTAATCTTAGTTAATGCATTTAAGTAACATTAAATAAGTGAGCAATATATTTGTTACAGTATTTATTAATCGCTATTATTATAAATTAATAAAAATACAAGTGTTCATTTTTAGTTCATGTTAGCAGAGGGCCAGTGAATAATATTAACAGATTAAATCCTGAAGTGAACATTAATGGAGAGATTTTTTAATCTAGTATTTATAGTTCATTATATGTTAGCCTCAAAATGTAGTATTTCATCAACAAAACTGAGTTTTAATTTCTGTTAATGATCATAATCCTGGTTTACTGTCCCGCAGGAACACATGCCTACGTTCCTGTTCAATGGGTATGAGGATCTGGACACGTTTAAACTGTTAGAGGAGGAAGATCTGGACGAGCTGAACATCAGAGATCCTCAACACAGAGCCGTGCTGCTCACCGCCGTCGAGCTGCTGCAGGAGTGTGACAGTGAGAGACACACACGCACGCACACACAGACAGACACACACACACACACACACACACACACACACACACACACACACACAGACACACACACACACACAGACACGTACACACACATACACACACACAGACACGTACACACACACACAGACACACACACACACACACACACACACACACACACACACACACACACACACACACACAGACACACACACACAGACACACACACACACACACACACACACACACACACAGACACACACACACATACACACACACAGACACACACACACACACACACACACACACACAGACACACAAACACACACATACACACAGACACACACACACACACACACACACACACACACACACACACGCACACACACGGACACACACATATACACACACATACACACAGACACACACACATACACACAGACACACACACACATACACACACACGCACATATACACAGACACACACACACACACACAGACACACACGCACACACACATACAGACACACACACAGACACACACGCACACACACATACAGACACACACACAGACACACACGCACACACAGACACACACACACACACAGACACACATACACACACACATACACACACATACACACAGACACACACAAACACACACACACACACAGTCTACTGTTCTCACTGATTTAACTGTTTTAATATTGGGTCACTAAAAGACGTTGGTAGTTGTATTTATTATAAAATACTTTCTATAAATCGTATAGTACGTTTACAGTTTAGCCTAGATATATAGTAAAGACATTTATAGTATTACAAAAGGTATTAAAATGATTTCTGAAGGATCATATGATACTGAGGACTGGAGTAATTATGCTGAAAATTCAGATTTGCATCAAAAAATACATTGCATCAAAAAATATATTTAAATAGAAAGCACTTATTTTAAATTGTAATAATATTTCACAATATTACAGTTTTTATTGTATTTTCAGATCAAATCAATTAAAAAACTTACAGACACCAAAACTTTGAACGGTAGTGTGTATATGATTTATATGCATTGCATTACAGCCCAGATGCGACATTCAATTTTATCCCAAAAAAAAGAAAACTACATAAAAAAACATTACTGCGCATGCATGCTTTTGTGGCCATAACTTCTGATAGACTTCCAAATAGAATCAATAACAGCTAAGTCCCTCTAGAGTAGATTATTTTTTATATCAAGTTAATATGTTTGCTGTGTAAATCAGACAGACTTATTGAAACACGCACATTCATTCTCTGCCAGCAGGAGGAGCTTCAGAGGTTTCCCCGGTTCCCACGGTTCATCACTTTAACTTTAGGCAGAACGATAAACAAACACAGACCGATGAAACGTCTAGAATGTTCAATCTGAACAGGGTGTGAATTGCTCTCGCAGTTATTGTCTTCATCACGTGTTGTTGTGCTTTGATCTGCAGGTAACAGTGACCCGGAGCGCGAGGGATCGTCCGGAGACTCCCAGGAGAAGCTTCTGTCAGAGAGCAGCGTGCCGCCAGCGGACTCTCCTCGTGACTCGGGCTGCTACGAGAGCAGCGAGAACCTAGAGAACGGTAATGACAGCCTTCCTCGTCTGTGACTCCTCCTCTTCCTCCTGTCTGTGATCAGATCTGCTTTCATTCCTCTCTCTCTCTGCTGTGAGGAGCACACGTGCCTCCGCTGGGACTTTCATCCGTGTTTTCCACAGTTTCTCGTCATGTGACTTTTTCACTTCAGTCCATTTCCATTTTGCGCTTGCTGGATTTGTGTTGAACCAAAAGAGTGAGGAAGTTTGGTCCTGAGTCAATATTATTCACTGTTACAGCTTGAAATCTGATCACATCAATGTTCATTTGCTTTGGTTTAGACGAACCTGACATGCTCGTGTCCTTGTGAAGAGTTGACCATGTCAGTATTTGTTTGCTTGTGCTTGCGAGACGTTGCTGTTTGTGTGTATATTTTTCTAGTAAAAATGATATAATGTTGCACAATATCTTTACATGTGCCTAAAAATCATTTGTGATATGCAAACATATGAGACTACAGTAGATATATTTACAGTACAAAACAAAACGGTACATTTAGCTCCACAGGTAAAGACAAAAGATTCGATCAGAGCTGCGTCGACATCAAAATGTCTTGAGAATTTCAGATTAATCATGAAAACATGTCCAGGACGCATTTCACCACAAAATCTCTTTTTAAAAACTGCTAAATGAAATGTTGTTTAGAGAAAAAGCCTCTTTTAAAGTTGATTTAGTTTTCTTCTTCTCTTTTCATGTCTATTAAAACACATTTTCCCCTCCAATGTATGTTTACATTTACCTGTAAATGTGCATGAAAGCTAAACGAATACATGTAAATGCAAACGCTCATTACAGAGATGCATCCAGATGCTTCAGTTTTGTGTAATTCCTGTTATTTTAAATGTCATTAAAATAATACAATTTTTGTATTAGTTTATAAAGACAAAAAAGCAGCATTTGAGACAGCTTAATACATTCATTCTAATTTTAATACTATTTTACATAAATATAAAATGAATCCTGACAGTTTCACGATGCAAAAAGTTCATGATGGTCCTGAAAGTAGTGTTCAGTTCTTTAAGCAAAATATCACTTCTGATTTTGGGATTATACTGTATATGACCCTGAGATGTATATGACCGTGTATCTTATTTTATATATAAAAATATCATGAATTGAATTAAAGTACAATTTTTTTTTTCATATTATTTAATCTGTAATATTATTAATTGATTTCTTGAATTAAAATGAATGAATTCTGCAGTAATTTAGAGACTTGTTTAAACGGTTTGAAGGAGGACCGTGTTTAATTCCTCATCTCAATGTTAAAAGTTCATAATGGTCCTAAAAATACTGTTTGTTTCTTTAGGTGAAATATAACTGTGATTTTTGGATTATATATGACCTGGAAATGTTCTTGACAGGTTTTGAGAGATTCATCTCTAATATCTTACATTATTTGAGTCCGTGTGCATGGATCCGAGCGAGACGGGACTGACGCCGGTCGGTTGAGCTCGGTCTGTGTCACTGACCAGATATTGTCATAACAGAAGATATGGAATAAAACGCTCTATGATCTACTCGTCTGAACCGCCTGCTTATTCCTGTCTGCTCCTGTCCATTTCCACCAGAACCTTCTGCTCTCTCGTAAACCATCTTTCTCATCACTTTACATAACAGGCCAGTTTCTCTCTGCATGCAGAACTTTCCACGAGTCTATGATCGGTCTCAAGTAAATACACTACACTTCCAATGTTCGCATCAGATATTATTTAAATGACGACATTTATAATGTTACAAAAGATTTCTGTTTCAAATAAATGCTGTTCTTTTGAATTCTCTGCTCAGCAAAGAATCCTGAAAAATTATATATATAACAAATATTAAGCAGCACAACAGTTTTCAACTATTTGCATTTATTTTTAGGCTGCATTTATTACATAAAAAATACAGTCAAATCTGTAATATTGTGAAATATTATTACAATTTAAAAATATTTTCTATTTGAATATATGTTACAATTTATTCCTGTGATGCAAAGCTGAAGCATCATTCCTCCAGTCTTCAGAGTCACATGATCTTTCAGAAATCATTCTAATACGCTGATTTACTGGTTAAGAAATATTTCTGATTATCAATGTTGAATCAATCTTGTTTTGTGAAAACATTTTTTTTTTAATTTCAGGATTCTTTGATGAATAGAAAGTTCAAAAGAACAACATGAATTATATGTTGTTCATTATATATGTGTGTATATATATATATATATATATATATATATATATATATAGTCAAATTACTATATTATGAAAATAGAAAATAGAAAGAAATTATAAAAAATGTATACATACACACACACACAATTTTTTATAGCATTATAAATGTATTTACTGTTATTTTGACCATGTAATATGCCCTTGCTGAATAAAAGTAAAACAAATTTTAAATGTCACCAAACTTTTGAATTGTAATGTATGATATAAAATCTATATATTTCCTGTTGTTTCATTCCAAACTCATATTTTCCTGTGAGTTGTTGAATCACATCTTCTTTACATGACTCTTCTTGTAGGCAAAGGCAAAAAGACGTCTCATTTAAGCAGGTCCTCATCAGGCTTTGAGTCCAGCCGTCTCTCATCCCCTGAGTTTCCCATCCCACCCCTCTGCCATTCCAGCAGGTCGAACCCCCCAAACCATCGACTCCATCCAGAGTCTTCATCTGAGGAGAAACCACGCCGTGTTCAGAGGAAGATTCCTGAGTCGCAGTTGTGATGCGCTGGATCAAACTGAGCTCAGGAAACATTACTTCTCCTCCGTAGAGGAACTTCATCTGCGATGTCCTGAGAGAAAGCAGCCCGACGGCTCCGAGACGGTGTCCAGCTGTACTGAGGAGAATCTTCTCACACCTGACGAGTCTGGAGAGACTGGAAACGTTTCAGTGGTGGAGTATGATGAGGTGCTTGCAGATGATCTTCCTCCAAGCACACAGCGCATGAAACCACCAATTCCTCCGAAACCTCTTCCACTGCCGACATCGAAGAGCTTTGACGCTGGCTTCAGGAGAAAAGAGGTTCATACAAGTCCGGAAGTTCCCAGGATCTCCAAGTCGCTCATTTACAGACCTGCAAAGAAAGTTCACTCTGGGAAAACAGCCTGCCTGGAGACTTTAGTGGAGGAAAAGTTGTGCTCGGATGGCATCGACCTCACAGAAAAGCCATATTCTGACAAGGTATATCTGCCTTTTATCTTGATTTAATGCTGTATATTAAAGAGAAATGGTCTATATTGTCTTTTGGTTTAAAGTTGTGTTTTGAGGATTAAGACTGAAAAAAGTTGAACACAAAAAATGTGGACATGATTAGAAAAGGATAAATGATCTTAAAAATAGTCACACTTGTGATCTTTACAGGAACAAATGACCACCATAGGAATGGGGGGGGGGTTAAAAATATGAAAATAGAGCAATTTGTGGGGCAATAAAGTCTATAAATCATGTCTAAAAAGTTGAATTATTTTGTAACTTAAACACTGCAATGAATTATTTACTGTAATGAACTGTAATTAAGCACTAGCTAATTGAAAACAGTACTAAATGTTTTTATATGATTTATATTAAGAAATTAATCATATTAATTATCTAGTACCATGAAATACCCTCAAAATACAACATATTAAATTATAAATATTGTTGAATCAAAATATAGTACAATCATTTTATTTTTAAAAATGCCAACATTGGAAATTTGTGAGGGAAAAATGAATAAAATATAAAAACAGCAATTTGAGGAGCATATCATTTTCGTGTCTGTCTAAATATATGCAAACCCATATATTCTAAATATTGTATTTGAAATGCTTTTGCTCATTTTTAACCAACAAACTGTAGTAACTACAAATATTATTATATATATATTTTATTTGCATTGTTTTTATAGAAATAAATGGTGAATATAGTCCCATGACTTTCCCTTAAATTACAAAATATTAAGGAATAAATATACTGACTATTACAAATATAGTCCTATTATGATAATTGTTTTAAGTTATGCTTATTGTCTTCCCTGTTGACTTCACCAAAGGGTTAAGCACGATTGCAACATCACAAGAAAATAAAAACAAAAAGATCAAATTCTATTCATAAAAATGGAGTTAATATTGTTCGCTTCTGTTTTTCAGCATGGCCGTTATGGAGTGCCCTTCTCTCTGGTCCAGAGATACTCTGAAGATCTGGACAAACCTTTGGGGGACATTGCTGTTGTGATGGATCAGACGAGAGTCCAGCAGCTGCTCAAGCAGCATCGTACCGCAGTGAGTCTGTCTGCTGAGGACTTCCAGCATGATGAGTGTCTGGACACGTGTGTCTGACTTTACCTTTACTTCATATCTCACAGATCCCACTGAGAAGCTTGTCAGAGATATGTGTGATTCCTTGAGATTTCAGAAGTGTGATGAAAGCACATAACACTGCTGAACTGATTCCTGATGAATCAAACGCTGACAGGGCTGGAGTGAAAGGGACTTTACTTGCTTTTGATTCCGCTGAATCTGTCCTCACCTGACTTATTCTGTCCTTTTAGGGTTTAGAAACTGAAATAGTTTGGCTTTCACGTTTGATTTCGGTCTGTAGTGGTCTAAATGTAATAGGCCCTCTTTAGGAGTTTGTGTCTTTGAAATGTGACTGCATGGAAACATACATTTGTCGTAATATGTTTGGGATATATTGCATAGACCATTATCATCTTTTTTTTTCCCCAAAAGAAGACGTATTTGTTATTATTTAGATATATATTTTAAAAATCTGCTGTTTTCTGTATGCCGCATTGTCTTATATTTTCAGTAATGTTCAAACTGATTTCAAAGCATATTTATTTTCTGCTGTAATATAGGATTTATTTTCTTGTAACATTTATCATACATAATTGAATCCATAACATTGTGTTTGAGATAAAGAATGGTTCTGTTATTTTATGGACTAATGCAAGTTGGTGTGAATGAATTGTGAAATGGATTTTAACAGACAAATGTGTTTTAAAAACTAATAAAGTCAAAAAGCTCTAATTGGTTTATTTCCATATAATATAGCTATAATTTGATTACATACATTTCTAAGAATCAGCATATCATTTGCAAACGCTGGAGATGTAAGTTATGTAATAGTAGGTTATGTTTCAATGCCCTATCATGTGCTGTAGGGCAGTGCTTCCCAAACCTGTCCTGCCCTGAACCCCCTGTAATCAGACACCCACTTTAGTTCTTGCAGGCTCTAAGGAGCTGATCAGGTGTTAGATACAGGGGCAGGGCAGGGGTCCTCCGGGACAGGGGCAGGGCAGGGGTCCTCCGGGACAGGTGCAGGGAAGCACTGTGTATTTCGTAAGGTGTTGTGGAAGTAATTGGGCTACTATTTCTATGAATGTGCCAGATTTTAAATTCATTATTCCGAAACGATTCAAAGTGCATTAACGTTAACGGTAAAACTACGATTATGATTACGATAATTCGTTAATATAATAATAACGGCCAGGGCGCATTAAGCTAAATATTAATCAGCATAACGGACTGTTTTGTACAGCTAAATAACTGGAAACAAATCATACCGGAAATAGCGCACATTCAACTTACAAAATGACGTATCTTAAAATTAGTTTGTAATAATAGTAATTAGCAACGTCTAATTGGTCATTTTACGTTTTTGACCTTTATATTCAAACGTGAATATAGACTGGAAGCCCGTTTCCGAAGCTGATTTTTTTATTTTTTATTGCGTAATTAAAAAGTAAAAAGGTAATTGCGGCATTACACCTCGCGATTCTGACTTTATAACTCACAATTTATATGACGCAATTCTGAGGAAAAGTCGGAATTGGAGATGCAATTGCGGGGGGGGGGGGGTAATTGTGAGATTATAAACCTTTATGTGTTTATTCATGGTGAAACGGGCTTGCATATTGAATATAAGTGTATGCAAAAAAAAAACAAATAGAAAGAAAAAGAGAGCGAGACCCAAACTGAGCGTCTGACTGACGCCCCACACCTCCTGCGCACAGCACGTTTAACGGAGACATGAACACATGGAGACGCTGGATGACCGACGTATGACTTCAAGATCAGATGCGATATTAGTATCATTCTCTCTGAGAACTGACTTTCAAGAACCTCCCCCCCCTCTCATAAACACTCGAGCGGCTACATGCCGCCGTGACGGGCCCGCCAGGGGCGACTGGCTCGCGCTGGTTCTGCTCCGGATATTCGGCGCCGGGATTTGTTCCTTCTGTCTGACAGCTCTCCTCATCTTCTGCCTGGGCTCGGTGTTATATCAGATACACGGAGGAGCGCCCAAAATCCTGCTGGATGTGGGATATTATCCTCGGTAAGCCCTCAAACATGATGTATGCGTTTTATCAGGAGTCATGGGGTATGGATTCTGCTGTCTGGTATGGGAAATATGAAATGCATGCCTGTAATGTATATATAACTTGTCCTGAGTTTATTTATTTATATATATTTTCTGTTTTTGTTGTTTTGATCTATGTGTTTCAACAAAATCACTGCTAAAGAAGAATTCGTTAAATTTGACTCAAAATCTCACACTTATAATTTTTAAAATCTTAAAATCTCACACTATAAAATTTGTATATATATACGATGATTTTTTTCATCAAGTAACTTTAATAGGTTATGTAAACATTACACATTATTTATACACAGTATCATAGTCTAGACAGATAATTTGTTGCAATATGAACAAAAGTTCCTGGTTATGTTTCACTAATTGAATGCACTATTATGATCCATTAAAGATATAAAGTGTTGGGAAAGCCTGTCACTGGAGTGCTGTTCTCAGGTGAATGGCATCAGTCAAGGTTCACAAAGAGTGGACTGTCAGAGTTTCCTCTCTCCGCTACGAGTCTATACGACAGCAGTGTTGTTCTTGGCTTTCAGAGCAGCTCATGAGACCCACCGGTGGATTCCACACGGGTCCATGTAAACTCATGATATGAGACCGTTCATTGTCCTACAGTGACAGCCGTCACCAAAACTGATGGAGAACCGGTGGATTCCACAAGGGTCCATGTAAACTCATGATATGAGACCGTTCATTGTCCTACAGTCACAGCCGTCACCAAAACTGATGGAGAACCGGTGAATTCCACAAAGCATTAGTTCTTAAAATACTCATTTAACAAGAGACCAATCTTACAGTTTATTACCAAGTATACAAATAATAAACAGATTAAACTTAATACATGTGCAATTATTGTGGATGTATGGAACATTTGCCATTTCTTCTCAAGAGCTACAGTATAAGGATTGTGTCACACAGAAATGTCACCTTGTGAAATTCAATATGCACAAGTATATGTATGGTAGATGGTGTGTGCGCTTCTATTTATTTTGATTTTGTTTGAATCTTTTTAGGGAGTTTTGCTGGTGGCCGTGGATCTTTAGCACCCAGAGTAAGAGCACTGCATGTAATATCCTCAACTGATGCATATGCATGTTTATGCCATGTAAGATGGTGCTTTAGTCGAAACGCTGTCAGAGTGTTCTCTGTTGCAGGCTCCACCGTTCCCGAGTCAGGTGGTGTATAACCGGGTGGGGAAGTGTGGCAGTCGCACTATAGTTCTGTTGCTGCGCATGTTAGCGGACAGACATCAGTTCACACTCATCTCCTCTGATATTCACAACAAGACCAGACTCACCAAACGGGAACAGGTAATCCAAAATCATCATTGTCAATTGAAAATGTAAACAATTTGAGCATCACATCAGCTGCCATTGAATTGATTCATTATAATTCCCGTAGGTTTATATACCGTATGAGCCACCACTGAAGCATAGTAATTCATGTTAACTGTTCTGCTTTCATTCCTGTGTAGGAAAACCTGATTAGAAACATCAGCACAACTCCTCAGCCATTTCTTTATACCCGACATGTGCATTTTCTCAATTTTAGCAGGTAAGTTAATACATCATCTGGTAGTAAAACACAACAGAGATCTGAATGACTGTATCTTACTCACAGAAACCCATCAAAATCAATGAAAACACTCAAAATATTGATTATAATTTTTTGTATGAACAAACGCAAGAGACCTGAAAGTAGCAAAATAAATATTCTAGATTCCATTTGGATTATTTGGATTTGATTTAACAATATGAGAATGTTACTTTTGAATGTTCTCTGAACATTTTGAACTTTTACAAATGTTTGAAGACGTTACAGAAAAGAGTGCAATGTATAAATGCTTTTTGTGCTGACATTTTGAGAACATTATAAAAGACCAGGTAATTGGGATTTTGAACTATTAATATTACTTGAAATATGTTTGTTCATAACGTTGAGAAAACCTTGCCAGCCAAACTTCTTAGAAGATTTCCTTTTCGGTGGGTTATATTGAGCAAAAAGCTTGTGAAATATTATTTGACTTCCACAGTTAACATTAGTACTGTTTTGGAAACTTTCTGCGAAGCCATTTTAAAGTTATGTGTTTATTGTGGAATATGTGTGGAATATGGAAACAAACTAACCCTGCTGTGTGCTTCATCTCTGCCATGAATGACTGTGAAGGTATAACGTGTGGTATATTGTAACATGAGTCCTCTCGGTACTGTCATCAGGTTCAGAACGGATGAGCCCGTGCACATCAACATCATCAGAGATCCCATCAACCGATTCCTGTCCAATTATTTCTTCCGGCGCTTCGGCGACTGGAGGGGGGAAGAGATCACGTCGTCCGGACCCCTGGGATGACAGACGACGAGAGATACTTGGTAAGAGCTTTCAAACGAATGTTTCATTCGAGGATAGAGAAACATTACGAATGTACAGTAATGAGAGGCGAGTGAATGAACTGTGTGATTCACATGAATGCTCTTAGCAGGGTTACCACTCTATAATTAGTGTGGGACTGCTGCTATTCCTGTCAGTCATCAGGGTGAGTGTGTAGTGTACACTGTACAGTGTGTGCACACACAGATGAGATCATCTGAGGGAAACCAACGTGTTTAGATTCTCCAAAG
>QVTF01005326.1:0-29239 GCA_003573665.1 Oxygymnocypris stewartii
ACTCTGCTTTGATCTCGCTCTTCCTTCCTTCACATCTGCTGCGGTTCGGCGGGAGAGATTTGCTCTCTTTGATTTCTGTGGGATCAGGGTGAGATGTTGAAAAGCTTTTAGCGGCCCGTCTCGTCGTGGAGCCGTGTGAAGAGAGTGAGATCTCCGGTCTCAGGAGCTGAAGACTTCGACGAGCACCTGACAGACACACCGCCGGAGAGAAAAACACTCACAATCAGTGCTGTTTTACAGTTAAAACATCGAACAGAGAGAAGCGAGATAGATAGCACCAGATAATACATTCATTTTCTTGCTCTACTGGCAAACTAAATTTGTTCTTGTTCCATGCAAGATTAATTTGTTTATTCATCAGAGCATTACATCACTTACTCAGTAACGGATGCTCTGCAGTGAATGGGTGCCGTCAGAATGAGAGCTGATAAAAAGCACTATAAAGTGAGATTATAGACTCACATTTTAGGGAAACATCTTAATGATGGTTTTGCTTTGTACAAACATGCAGCTTTTGTCTTCTCCAGATGTTAACTGATGGACTGGAGTGCTGTGGATTATTGTGATGTTTTTATCAGACTCTCATTCTGACGGCACCCATTCACTACAGAGCATCCGTTGCTGAGACATTCCTCCAAATCTGATGAAGAAACAAACTCATCCTAATCTTGGATGGCCTGAAGATGAGCATATTTTCACCTTTGGGTGAATTATTCCTTTAAGCATAAATCACACTGAATGGTGTTAGATTTATACTTAATTCTTTATAATAATGACAGTAAATCCAGAGCTTCTCTGGATCGTTTGTATTTGCACAAATGAAATCTCCAGGCATGTGGCTGTGGTTTTCTCCGTAGCTTGTGTTTGAGAAGACGCAGGCCTGTGCTGAAATGATGCATGAGCTCTATTATGAAGCTGTTTTCCATGTTTGTGCGTCTCTGATCAGCAGGAGCTCTATTTTGCACAGCTAAACAGAAACCGTATCACTGTAGCTTTTCAGGAAAAGCAACGTGGAACTAACAATTCAGGCATATATATCCACAACAGAGTGTGTGAACAGACTTTCAGTATGGTTCAAGGTTCAAGGTTATTATTATTTGTCACATACACAATCATACAGGGTATAATAAGTAGTGAAATGTTAGTCAGGACAGGTCCGACTCAATGGAAAGTGCAAAAAAAATAAATAAAAAAATAAATAAAAATTGCTTCATCCTGGAGAGATGCTTCATCCTGGTTTTGTAAATTAATTTGAAATGTTTTTGTTTTCAGTTTTTGCTAATTAATCATTTTCAACCTTTGATTTGGGAGACATTTTAATTAGTTTAGTAATACATATATGAAATTAGAAAAACACTTTAATACGCAAATATACATTTGCATTTTACGTTTTATTTTATTATTTATTTTAAAAAATTATATTTTATAATTTAAAGTTAATTAGAATTTTATTTAAATCAATATCAATTTTCGAAAAATATTTCCAAGAAAACACATTTTGTTTGAAACAATTTGATTAAAGAAGTAGTGAAGAAATACCAGGAATATTTCTAAATAAATGGCTTTTTCTTGTGTTACAAGTCTCTGAAGAGATATGACAAAACAGACATCCACTAAAACAACGTAGGGACATAGTTTAAAATTCACGCCAAAAATATTGATTTGAAATATTGAAAATATTGAAAATGATTTCCAACATTTTTCACACCAGTTTTTTAGCTGCATGTGTGTTTTGTTCTCTCTCACAGGTCCACTGCGTTCTGTTATCCACAGAGACAGGTTTCGCTGCGTTCAGTTTAATTACGGTTGGTCCTCGTTAGACTAATTGAGTTGCCATTCTCTTAAGGGTAATAGCAGTTTTCTCTCGGGGCATCTTCAGACAGCATAAACACGTATACAGACAGTCAGCAGAAACGAGGATTCTGGGAGTGGCTCATTGTTTATTAGCGCTGGCCAAATGAACCACTGGAGCATAAATGGAGAGACTGTCAAAAACACTTCCATATGCTTTATTGGATATTAAAGCACTTATAAATAGCATGCATATAGAGGGAACAGGTGCAAAACTACAATCTGATTAATAAGGACTGAGCATTTTATCTCACAATTGTGACTTTTTTTAAGAATTGAAAGTTTATATCTTGTAATTATTATTTTTTGTACAATTGCATGTTGATATCTCGCAAACTCTTAATTTTTTTATAATTTAATTTACATTTTATTTCTTCGTTTATATTTCGCAATTCTGATTTTTTTTTTATTGCGATTGCATTTGTTAGTTTATAGCTCGCAATTATTAATTATGTTTTAATAAAAATTGTATACATTTGCAATTCTTAAGTTTATATATCGCAATTCCAATTTTTTTATTATGAGTGTATACCTCACAATTCTTAGTTTATATCTTGCAAATTTTACTTTTAGAATTGCAAGTTAAAATCTCACAATTCTTGATTTTTATTTGTAGGAAACTAAATTCTGAGGTTTTTTTTTCATAATTTTATCAGAACTGCCAGAAAAAAAGTCTGAATTTTGAGCGGTCACAATTATATTTATTTGTACGTCTGTTTTATGTGATATATAATTTGTTCCCATGTTGAAATCAAGCTTCCGTAAACTAATTTAGTTAACTAATGTAAACAAATGGAGATGTATAAAGTTTAATCAACGAGACAGACAGACGTTTGTGTCTCAATCTCCAGTCGCCTGCCAATAAGAGTCACTGAAAACACTTCTATTGATTATAATAAATGCAAACTTTGCTCATCTATGACCAGAACTCTTATCTTGTTTTTCAGAAACAGAAGGAGAGATAGTAAAAGCACGAGGAACATGCACGATCTGGTGGATAGTTTAGGCACTAATAGTTTAACGAGCTTCATCAGAACTGATGCGATCTCTCTCGGGCCTCGTTATCTCAGTCTTTCATCTCTCACTCACAAACACCAGTCCTTTTCTCTGCTAAGATAATTAGCACTAATTAAAAGGTTTCCAGCGTGACTGTCTCCTGAATGATCCTGCAGGTGTTTACTAGCACAACTTTTGTCTGTTTGTGTGATCTTTTATTAACATTTATGCACTGCTTTGTTCATTTATGCACATTATTTTAAACAAAAACCAGATGTTTAGTCATTTTAATAAACCAAATTGTCCAAGGGACTCTAAAGAAAACATTTGAATAGCTTTAATTATACTTGTTAGGATGCATAAATCAATGTTATTTGATATTATGCATTAAATGTCCATGTTTAGAGTCTCAAAGACCCCAAGTGCATGCATGCGGTGTCAGCATGCATATTAAAAAATCACTTCATAATGTTAATCAGACAAACCCCAAACATGTTTGCAGCTTTAACAGACACGCTAATTAAATCGATTCGAGGGTTGACTTCATTGTTCAATGTGAGAAATACATGGTGTTTGTATTAAAAACGACTGTTGTGAGTTTCTTTTTCATGACGGTAAACACTCAGTGTTTGTTGATGAGCCTCGTGTGTGTGTGTGAGTATAACGGAGATCGGGGCTAGTTGTCACAAACGAGCGATACATCAGGTTATGATACGAAACTTATGTTGTAGATATGATTATCCGGTTTCAAACTTTTCATTTAGATGGTGATACATATAGATAGGGTTTGTTGATAAACCAGTAAAAGCAATTGAATTAAATCACAAGCAAATATAATAAAATAAGAACAATGCAAATGGAAGTTTAACTTACATTGCATTTGACTATTTAGTCAATAAAAAATTTGTATTTTTAAGATCTGTTGTAAAACGTGACTGTGTTATAACTGATGTTCAAAGACATATGACAGACAGTGTGTCTTATTCACTAATAATGACTTATTAATGTGGGTTATTCCTATTTATTAATGTGTGAAAAATCCCACATAAATCACAATTTGCTCTTATCTTCGTTATAATGATAATGTGATCTGTTTATGTGCGGTTTCAGGTATTTCTGCATTTTCTCATAAATGTAGAATTTATTTTAGTATTAAAGTTGATTTGTTTATGAAAATGTTCATATGCAGATTCAATTTAGGCCCTGATATGCTTCTAAAGAAAAACAAAAACAAACCGGTGTGACATCATTTTCCAATAAAATCAGGCCAAAACGTATTTTGGGATTTAATTTCGAGATTCAGAAGAACTTTCTGGAAGAGTAAACACTGGATGCCCATTGGTCCGTGGCGATTGCGTAATAGGTGGGTGTGGCTCAGAGGCTCCGCCCTATTTGAGGTGGAAATCTCCTCCGGTTCATTCTTCGGTCCAGTCCATCGAGTTCAGACGCGTGTAAACCATGAACACATTGCTTTACGATAGAAACTGAAGTTAGAGACCGTTCTTAAGGGCAGACTGAATATATTGGATTCATCTCTTTTAATTGAACTGTGAATATACACTATGTGGATAGCTGTTGTTGCCATCCATCAGGGTAAAAAACTGTATATTTACACTTCTCATGTAAAATATCCCTGAATGTAAAGCACTTGAAGTAACCTTCTACACGCGTTTGTTTTTGGGAGGGGGGGGGGGGGGTTAATATAAAGCCTTAATGCTCTTGTCCATGTTACAGCTAAAGGTGTTTGATGTTTTATTTTCCTTTATATATTCTTTGTGACACTGTGTGTGTGTTGATCCAAGAAAAATAAAGAAATTGAAGTTATAAATCATTTAAAGCCCTTAATTAAAGTGCCCCTATTATGAGTTATGAAAGGTTCATATTTAGGTTGAGATACATGCAAGGTCAAAAAACACTTTCATTGTGGTATAATATTAAATATTTTTGCCTTACTTGCTCTACGACTCCCAACGATTCGTTCAACGATTCATTTTTCCAAACTCGTCTTTTGCGTGACGCTAATCATCGGTGATTGGTCGATTGGTCTAATTTTCATCTCCTGTAATGCGTGATAAAGCAGTGTTTGAGCGCAGTGCTGATTTGTGTACAGCGTTACAGCGTTACAGGCTACTTTAACCTCCAAAAGCAGCACCTAGTGGCAAAGAATGAATTTGCATTTTCATTCAGACCAACAAGTGTGTGGGAAATATGCTAATATTTCATTATGACGTCAACATGAAACCGCTTGGGATTTAAAAATGACTTGTTTCAATGATTCAGAGTCGACTCTTTCGTTTGAGAGACGATAACTTTATACACGGAGCACTTTCAGATTTCAGGATGTTTTCATTCACGTAGAGCTGTGTTACACACAAATGAAAGCTCAAGAATCCATAATGGGGGCACTTTAAACGAAGTACATGAGTAATTAGTGAATGAGTCTCTTCTTGATCTTGTAAGTTCCTTCTGCTAACATGCATTGTTTCACGAGTTCACACTTACTTAATGAACTGAATAAACGGCATGCGTATTTGGCGTGCTGTCCGAGGAGAGGGGTCCGAGCTCGGCATTTGGCCCGGACCCAAAAGCTCCCCCCCCACCCCTTGCTGGGGTGGAAACGGACTGGAAGTGAGGAGTTTGGGGTGGTGGAGGGATTCTGGAAGCCTAGAGATAATGGAGGTAAGGCTGCTTGATTATTTATAGAGGTTCTCTCTAGCGTTTATTGGATAAGTGATGTGATTACTGATGATGAATTGGCTGTGTTAATTATCCGCGCGTGCTCCTCCCGAAACTTGTTTATAAAACATCACTTAGTGTAAGCGGCTCTCCTTCATCACCTGCAGACAGTGACGTCTCTGGGTGTTCTGGATCCTCCGTACAGTGTTCATCAGTCTGGACCGTCCAAAAACAGCTCGGTAGAAACCGCTAAAGCACTCTCGGGGGCTCGTCGTGGACCCTCAATAGCTCTGGGCCCGCCGGTACTCAGTCACTTTTCCCCTCATAACCTGCAAATAATGCACTTTCAGTTATGCTTATGAATGACAAAGTAGAGCGATTAAAGTCAATACAATCTATAGACTTCAAAATAGATCTATTTAAGTATACGATATGCTAAATATCGTTTGAGCATTGCTTAATTTTTATTTACTTTCTGCATATAATTTTTTTTTTTATACTGTTGAATCTTGTTTTCTTCATTATTATTAGATGCTGATTTAATCCATATTGTTGTAATTAGATTCATAATCTTAACCTTCAATGGAATATTTCGAGAAAAAAACCTGTCAGTCAATAAAATATTAATTGAATTAATGAAGTAATAAATTATTAATTAATATAGTATGACTATTAATAATTGAATCTGAGTGTTAAACCATCTTTTAATGTTTAATAATGTAAGATAAATAATATAAACACTGAGTGGGATTTTAGCTCACTGAGGTGCATGGTACAAAAGAAAATATCCAACGCCATCTCTCGGCAATTCGTTCATGTTTTACGAGGTGGTGCATTCGTACGAACTCACTCGTATGATCTAGTATGATTTCTCTAAACCCCAGGGACAGGTAGGTTTAGGTGTGGTTCGTTCGTAGAAGTAAGATACGTACAATCGTATGAATATGTACGAGCGAGGTCGTATGAATTAGCCACCTCGTAAAATATGTAGGAATTGCCGTGAGATCGAGTCGAAATATGGCAACAAAACAAAATCACAAATGCTTTCATGTACATTGTACAAAGACTTGATTCCATGCGTGATATATTGATTAGAAAGGTAGAATTTCTCAGTGAGCATGTATTAAATATTTCTACGAAAAAAGAGTATTTGAGAGGCCTGAACATATTATAAACAAAGGGGAATGTTTTGCCAAATTCTAGTCACACAAAAATGTATTTTCTGCTTATTCAAGGTCAATTATAGGCGACTTTCCAAAAGGACACCTGAAACCTAAGAATATGATATATACTGCATCTCTGCAAAAACTAGAACATGTTAGTTGAACGCTCCTGATCTAATCGTGACTTTTGAGTAATTACTGATCGAGAATCTGATGCGTTGTGTGGTGCATCATCTAAGTGTTGACCCGCATGCGGTTCTCTTGATTGTTTTTGGGATCTTTCTGTCAGGAACGAACACACACATACACACACTCTTCCTCAGTCACACACACACACACACACACACACTCAGACACTCACACCACACACACACACTCTTCCTCAGTCACACACACACACACACACACACACACACACTCAGACACTCACACACACACCACACACACACACACACTCTCCTCAGTCACACACACACACTCAGACACTCACACACACACACACACTCAGACACTCACACACACACTCAGACTCACACACTCTTCCTCAGTCACACACACACACACTCACACTCTTCCTCAGTCACACACACAACACTCTTCCTCAGTCACACACACACACTCTTCCTCAGTCACACACACACCCACACACACACACACTCTTCCTCAGTCACACACACACACACACTCTTCCTCAGTCACACACACACACTCTTCCTCAGTCACACACACACACTCAGACACTCACACACACTCTTCCTCAGTCACACACACACACTCTTCCTCAGTCACACACACACACACACTCTTCCTCAGTCACACACACACAACACACACTAGTCACACACACACACTCTTCCTCAGTCACACACACACACTCTTCCTCAGTCACACACACACATACACACACACGCACACACTCTTCCTCAGTCACACACACACTCTTCCTCAGTCACACACACACACACACGCACACACTCTTCCTCAGTCACACACACACACACACACTCTTCCTCAGTCACACACACACACACTCTCCCTCAGTCACACACACACACTCTTCCTCAGTCACACACACACACACACACACACACTCACCCTCAGTCACACACACACACTCTTCCTCAGTCACACACACACACACACACACACACACACACTCTTCCTCAGTCACACACACACACACTCTTCCTCAGTCACACACACACACACACACACACACACACTCTTCCTCAGTCACACACACACACACACACACACACACTCTCCCTCAGTCTCACACACACACACTCTTCCTCAGTCACACACACACACTCTTCCTCAGTCACACACACACACTCTTCCTCAGTCACACACACACACACACACACTCGCTCAGTCGCTAGGCTACAGCACGGAAACGCTCGCTCTCGATCCCCCCTGGGCGGCAGAGATGGACTCGACAGGAGGCTGCTGGCGTGACTGCGGTCACGTGAAGAGAGTTAAGACTCTCTGACAGCATTGACGGGACAGAGACTGACGGCGACCCCCGCTGCTGCTCCACGAGCTCAAAAACACCGCCTCTGTCCACATCACCTCCTGCAGCCGCAGCCGCCTGCGCAGTGTGCTTGATTGTGTCGAGATCTAGAGACGTCTGATGTGTCAAACAGGGAGTCAACACAATCATTTCTGACGTTTATGAGCCTCTTCTGTGGTCATCACTACAGACAAACATGACTGAGCCTATTCAAATCAACATAACAATAATTAACAGTGCATCGTGTTACTATGTGAGGAAGGACAGCACATTTACATCCAAACGCCAATTTATGTGAAGACCTAATCTCAAAACACTGTTACAGATTGTTATGATTATTCAGATTCATAAGCCCAATAGATGTCTTTTTTAAACAGAGTAGATTACAGAGTTAACTATTAAACTATTTAAAAACAAATATTGAAATAAAACTCATGAAATATACATTTTAAATAAACTATATAATTAACTAAACTAAATGAAAATGAGAAATGTTGCCTTGCAAAACTGACTGATAAAGTTTAATTCAAGCACTTAAATGACTAACTGGAAACTACAACTGAAATAAAATAAACCAAACCGAATATGAAACGCCTTTATAATAAATAAAATAAGTTTAAGTTATAAAGAAATAATTAAAATGAAATAAAAATAGAGATAAAAATAACAGAAGTATAACAAAATTACTAATTAAACTAAAATTAAAAACTGAAAGTATACAATTTAAAGCCGATTAAAAATATGAAAAATACTATAATAGTATAAAATTACTAAAACTGTTTGATTAAAAAGCTAAATAAAGCCTAAAAATATTACAAATGTCAAAAGTACATAAAGTTACAAAAAATTAAACTGAATTTAAAATAAAACTGGAAAAATACAATGAAAAAGTATAAAAATTAAAGCCAATTATAAATATGAATACATACTATATTTAAATATAAATACAACTGAATAAAAAAAAATCAACTTAAGTAGAGATAAGCATATAATATTTGCATATAAAAATTTCAAAAGCACATACAATTGTACTAAAAAATAATTAAAATGAAATAAAAATAGAGATAAAAATAACAGAAGCATAACAAAATTACTAATTAAACTAAAATTAAAAACTGAAAGTATACAATTTAAAGCCGATTAAAAAGATGAAAAATACTATAATAGTATAAAATTACTAAAACTGTTAAAAAATTTAAAAGCTAAATAAAGCCTAAAAATGTCAAAAGTACATAAAGTTACTAAAATGAAACTGAATTTTAAATACAACTGGAAAAATACAATGAAAAAGTATCAAAATTAAAGCCAATTAAAAATATGAATACATACTATATTTAAAAATAAATAAAACTGAATAATAAAATAATCAACCTAAGTAGAGATAAGAAAGCATATAATATTTGCATATAAAAATGTCAAAAGCACATACAATTGTATTAAAAAATAAACTAAAATGAAATAAAAACATGCTATTTTCTGTGATATGGAACAGGATTATGAATGATTCATCCACAGGAAAAAACGCATGCCTTATACGCATCAGCAAATGCAATAATGACTTATAAACACCTTAATTATAGACAAGTGCTGTAATAAACAATCCCTCAAACGATTCAATCTATAAAGGCGATGTTTCTTGTATAGAATGGAATGAAAATGACTCTAAATCGTGACTAGAAATCATTCAGGTGTGCGTGTTGCACGTTTCTGAAGAGCATCAATAAAGAGACAACAACAGTTTAGAAGAAGAATAGACTCCTCAGGGAGCGAACGAGTCGATATAACAAGCATAAGACAGTAGAGACCATATACAGAGGATTTAATGATGCAGAATGATGCATTTCAATGCAAGTGTTTGCTTGTTGGAAAAGACTAGTGTCACTATTGTGTGCTCAAATGTAATCATTATTAAATACATGAGATCTCAAATTGTGCAGCGTGTTAAGGAAAGGCGTGCTCTTACTTTTCTAAAACGATCTACCTTGCAATTTGTTTTCTATCAGAGAAAAAATTGGGGGTAAAACATGTAGACCCAAGCTACATACTCATACAGAAAAATTAAGGATCACAATGCTATGAAGAGACTATGACGTAATGAAACATTATGAGATTAATATTCTAACGATTCCCTGAAGAGACAAGCTCTCAGAGCAAAACATAACCATTAAGTCTATATTTAAACTGTCTAACACATCTTTACTGAATTACAGTTTTATCCCGGGATTGTTTAGCTCGATGACAAGATTCAATCGAGCCCTGCATTAATAACAGCTTTATCTTTACAGTCCCAAGACTGCACAAAATTACTAAATATCAAATACATTAAAAAAACTATTATAATCTAATTTATACTTCTAAATGCGGCACTTTTATAATCATTCAGAAACTAATTTTATGTAATTTCTGTGCATGAATAATGATGAAAAGTCTGTTTTACTAAAAAAAAATAAAAAAATATATCAGCAGCAAATGGAATTTGATGATTGTCATAACATTATGTATTTATATAACACACGTTTGGAGAGCTCAAAAACAACAACTAAACTGAAAAAACAAACAAAACAAAACAGAAATGAGTAAATGAGAATAAATAAAAGCTTAAACTAAAACTGAAATAAAAATTATTGAACTAGAAATGATTAATCTAATTCTAAATATTTAAAATAATAAATCGACAAAAATACATAAAATTACTAAATAAAATAGACACTGAAATACAAAACTACATTTAAATTAGCACATTACACATATTAGATTAACATAATTATTTAAATAAAAATATAATAAAATAAATAAATAATTTGAATAAATAAAAATAGTTACTATAACTTAATAGATTAACAATTAATCAAATTGAATATTAAAATAATAAAGAAATAATAAAATAAAAAATATATTTAATAATAAAAAAATAATTTTAATGAAAAAAAACGAAATGTGTTTATATAAATTAAGAAAAGGGTTGATATAATTGTGAAAATCAACAGCATGAATTTATACACTCATTGAATTGATCTTGCATTTAATCCAGAAAAACAATAAAGGAAAGAAATAAAATAAAAACCTGTTTTTGCACGGTTGTAATTTCTCATTAGTCCCTTTTCGTCGTGTGGCCTATGCTTTATACCATCTCTGCTTCACACCTGCAGTAGAGTTCAGCATCTCTCTGATACACAAACGCCTGGACGTCAATCTGAACACATTTAAAACCTGCATATTCATAAAGAACACTGAGCTTAAAGAAAACCCCACAACTCTGCAAACCCAGCCCTTCCTGACCAACACAACAGACATGTTTCACAGCAACGACACCCCAGCCGATGCTAAAATATGACTTTTATCAATAGCTGTACTCGCGCACGGATATTAAAGTCGTAGACGGGCGAGGGAGGAGCAGGTTGAAGAGCCTTCCCATCATCCATCAGGCTCTGGATGGGTGCCGTCAGGGAGAGAAACTCATTCTAACAGACATCCATCACTCTGCGTCTGCCTGCAGCTCCACTGACCCGATCCTGAACCCCTCGTGTCTCAGGTACACGCCAGACGCTTCTCATCTGCCCCGCCTTTCCAGACCGCGGTATAAATCACCGCCAGACCGGTCACTCCGGCAGCCTTTCACATGCTTTCATGATGATTATGTTTGGAGGGGAATCTACAGAATTGAGTTCAACATTGTAAGATCTTAACCGAATTAGCAAAAGTATGGCGGTAAAAAACAGCAGATATCACCATAATTGATTCATTATCACTGGTGGTGTTTGAGGAGAGACCCCCCCCCCCCACCACATGATTGTAAAGTGCTTTGAGTGTACAACAATACATAATAAAGCGCTATATAAATACATCATTCATTCATTCAATTATATTAAGAATTGCACAAAAAAAAGCATTCATTTTTGTAAAATTCTGTTTAAATATGAAACCGAAGTATAATGTAATTA
Source organism: Oxygymnocypris stewartii (assembly GCA_003573665.1). Classification (NCBI taxonomy): domain Eukaryota; kingdom Metazoa; phylum Chordata; class Actinopteri; order Cypriniformes; family Cyprinidae; genus Oxygymnocypris; species Oxygymnocypris stewartii. The sequence goes on from QVTF01005326.1 coordinate 12,141, forward strand.
AATATAAACAAATGTGCATACATTTACAGAAAATTAATCTGAACAAATTCTGGTTTCATTTTGTTGCCAAAGGTTTTTACAGAATGTATTTTTGATATCTCCTTTTATAGCTCCATAAATCAGAAAATACGGTTAACAGCCGGTCTAAATATCCATTTTCACCATGATTTTAGCAATCAAATGTTGTATTAAATCAGGCCAATGACATATGAACAAATCCCTTATTAAAAACCTTCATAATGTAAAGTCTTGGTGTGTAAGTGATGCTGAAGTGAAAAAACACTCATGAAATATACAGACGGAAATAGATTAAGTGCAATAAAATAACACTTAGAAGTCAATTCTGCATGTTTTCTTTCCACTAGTCTGACAAAACCAACTCTGGAAACTGACCAGTGCATGAAAAACAAACTCCTGAAGTGTCTTGCATTAATAACAAACTAAACAGAACTGGAGCATTATCAAAACTGAGAAGTGAACTGAAACCGGGCCAGTAAACCTGAAGTGTGTGTGTGTGTGTGTGTGTGTGTGTGTGGACACTGAGTTATTTTCTCTTATCTGACTGTCGCAGTTAGAGATGATATAAATGTCCTGCATTGGGCTGCCAGACCTTCCTCTCATCAAACCTCAGCCCTGGCTCTCACATAGGGGAAACACACACACACACACAAACACACTCTTTCTCTCTCCCACACTCTCTCTCATCTCTCACACACACGACAAAAACCACCATCGCCCTCATCTCTCTCTCTCTCACACACACAAACACACACCAAACACCACACACACCATCTCCCTCTCTCTCTCACACACATCCATATCCTCTCTCACACACACATACTACCACACCATCTCCTCTCTCACACAGCACACCACCACACCATCTCCCTCTCCCCTCTCTCACACACACACAACCAATCTCCTCTCTCCTCTCTCCTCACACACACTCACAACACACCACACCATCTCCCTCTCTCTCTCTCACACACCATCTCCCTCTCTCTCTCTCTCTCACACACACACACACACACCATCTCCCTCCTCTCTCTCACACACCATCTCCCTCTCTCTCTCTCTCACACACACACACACACACCATCTCCCTCTCTCTCACACACCATCTCCCTCTCCCTCTCTCTCTCTCTCTCTCTCTCACACACACACACACACACTCCCTCTCTCACACACCACCATCTCCCTCTCTCTCTCTCTCTCTCTCTCTCACACACCACACACACACACCATCTCCTCTCTCAACATCTCCCTCTCCACACACCCTCTCTCTCTCTCACACACCATCTCCCTCTCTCTCTCTCACACACACACACACACACACCATCTCCCTCTCTCTCTCTCTCACACACCATCTCCCTCTCCCTCTCTCTCCTCTCTCTCACCTCTCTCTCCCCCTCTCCTCTCTCTCTCTCCCCTCTCCCCTCTCTCTTCTCTCTCTCACACACACCCTCTCCCTCCCTCTCTCCTCTCCACATCTCCCCTCTCCCTCTCCCCTCTCCCCTCTCCTCTCACCACACACACACCATCTCCCTCTCTCTCTCTCGCTCTCTCTCCCTCTCTCTCACACACACATCTCCCCTCTCTCTCTCTCTCTCTCTCTCACACACACACACCTCTCCTCTCTCTCTCTCTCACACACCATCTCCCTCTCTCTCACACACACACAATCTTCCTCTCTCACACCATCTCCCTCTCTCACACATACACACACACACACAGTAAATGGTCTTTCTGGTCGAACGGTCTGACAGATGATGTGGCGTTTGAAGCGGACGGCTCATCTTTCTGTGGAGAAAGGAAAAGACACCCACACCGAGTCACGGACAAAGTCAACACACACGATCATTACTCACTCACACCAAACTAAACCCTGACTAAGAGTAAAGAACTAGTTCTGAATCATACATATACCGCACAGTGCAATTAAAAGCTAAACAATCCTAGCGGTGGAGAGTCTAATATACTCAATTCATGTTTAATGAACCGAATCAAAAAACTCATGCAGTCTTTAATTCATTATTTAAAAAAATAGTTACAAATTTAAATACATGACTATTTTTGTCTTGTTTTGCAGTGCAAATATGTAAACGTTCTAAAATTAAGATTACATAAGATATTACACAGAATTACATAAGATATTAAGTCTTGTTTTCTGAGAAAAGCATTCACATTAAATATCTGTCAGTGTGTTAATCTGCTCTTCACTTTGAATTACGTTGATTTTTATTACCCCATGTTCTCTTGTTTTAAGCATCAATTCACTTCATTTTGACACATTTTTGGAAAACAAGACTTCTCAGGTAAACGTATTTTGATTTAACAATGTTATGATATTTGTACTGTACAAAACAAGACATCTTTTACTTACTGTGCAGTATATTACTTTAGCCTATAACCGTTTTAAATCGGTTTTAAAGCAGGTTCCCCATCACTATACACATAAAACATCACTCATAAATATACCACACTCACATGCACAATGATATTCATGCTAAAACACGAACAGATGCTAGAACGGTTAGCTTTGCTAGCGTGTTGTGTACTGTCTTGCATGAAAACAGTAAGGGCTTTTATAATGCAACAAGACAGATTTGAGGAATCATTCATCAACGTAAACCGCTCTACTGAGAGTTATTGGTTTGAAAAACGTATAATATGAGCAAAAGTAATAATGATGCATCTCACGCCTGCTGCTTTACCAGAGAAAGAGAACATGTGAATAATATTTGATGAAGTTTTTGATGTATGATCTCTCAGTTTGGCGAACCGTCATGAATCTGTGCAGTATCATCCTGGCTCACGGATCAAAGCTATAGTTTTATGGTTGTCTGTGATGTGGATTCAAAATATTATATCACGAAATCTCCAGCTGACAGAGTTTACAGGCTTCAGTTCATCCAAGAATGAAAGTTATCATCATTTACTATGACCTTCATCTTCAATAAACACACAATGCTCTTCACGATCACATTGAAATAAAAGCACATAGAGAGCAGTCAAGCTCCAAATGCATAATAAAAGTCTTCTTAAGTCATAAATGAGTTTGTAGCAACATGAATTATTATGACAGAATTGTCATTTTTGAGTAATTATTGCTAGGAAAAACTACATTGTCTCTCTCAGAGAACTGAAATATTAATCTAATACTTCCCATCTTCAGACTATATAATTACACTAATTAATTGTGCCAGCAATAATGATATCTACTTCAATTAGGAGAATAAATGACACCATTAGGCCTGACCTTGTGCTTCCTCAATAACACACACACACACACACACACACACACACAAGACCATGAAGCACTTTACACAACAGACGGCCAGAAATAATGAGCGTGCTCTTATATGTCAGAATATAAATTACAGGGAAACAAATGCAAACTAGCAATGCCCGAGGGTCAGGATCAGACACAGGACAGATCAAGGCAAATGATTTCTGCATCTGCTGGATGTTACACTATTTAACCTTAATAGCAGTTCCCTCGCCGTTAAGAATGACATTATTGGACTTTCATGTGAAAGTAAAGGCCATCTGTTCTGGACAAGTGAAGCGTCTCGTGGCTTCTCTTTCATCCGAGACACAAAGTCAGGGGTGACGGTGGTCTCACATAGCCAGACGTCTGATTATTGATTAAATCTGCTCCAATTTGCAGCTTAGTCTTGCCAAGAACTGGCCAATCAGCCGGGACGAGACCATGTGACCCATCGAAGAAATTCAACAACAATTCATTTTTACGTGACATGTAGGGACGTATTCTTATCGAATAAAATGTAATGGAATTAAATAAATAGTGCTTCAAGAAAATAATAACAATATTATATAAATAAAAAATTATAAAAATAACATTTTATAAATAAAGATGCTTCAAGAAAGCTACATGCAAAGATCCTGAGAAAATCTGCTTTAAAAGCAAACGATGGTCACACGTTGATTCAATTTAGTTAACAGTAGTTAATTGATACAGAAAATCTATTTATGGCATTATTTTTGACAGCCTCCTCATTTTCACTCAAGTGCCTGAAACCTTTACCGGTTCTGTAGCTTTGCAGGAGGTTTCTTGAAGCGTCTTGGAGACAGTTCTTCTGGATTGAGTCTGTCTCAGTTTGTTCTCTTCCTCCAGACAGACGGATGATGATCAGATCAGATCTCAAATCACCCGGATTATTACAATTAATGGCTTCATGGATGTTTGTAAATGTAAACTGATATTTCCTACTGACGCACTACAGCAAAAAATAGAAATAACTGACTTCAAACCAATGTTTAGCTGCTGAAAGTACTAGTGTTCTCATCATTTTGGCTTCGTGTGTGTGTGTGTGTGTGTGTGTGTGTGTGTGTGTGTCTCTCTCGTGTGTGTGGTGTGTGTCTGTGTGTGTGTGTTCTCTCTCTCTGTGTGTGTGCGTGTCTCCTCTCTGTGTGTATCCTCTCTCTCTCTGTGTGTGTGTGTGTGTGTCTGTGTCTCTCTGTGTGTGTGTGTGTCTCTCGTCTCTCTTGTGTGTGTGTGTGTGTCTCTCTCTCTCTGTGTGTGTGTGTGTCTCTCTCTCTCTCTCTGTGTGTGTGTCTCTCTCTCTCTGTGTATGTGTCTGTGTGTGTCTCTCTCTGTGTGTGTGTGTGTTGTGTGTGTCTGTGTGTCTCTCTCTGTGTGTGTGTGTCTCTCTGTGTGTGTGTGTGTCTCTCTGTGTGTGTGTGTGTGTGTGTGTGTCTCTCTCTCTCTCTCTGTGTCTCTCTCTCTCTGTGTGTGTGTGTGTCTCTCTCTCTCTCTGTGTGTGTGTGTGTGTGTCTCTCTCTCTGTGTGTCTCTCTCTCTCTGTGTGTGTGTATAGAGCAAAATTTGCACACAAAAAAATAATATAGCAATATGTTTCTCTAAATGCTTCATATTTCAGCATGTAAATAAAAACAATGTCAGTAAAACATACGCAAAACAAACCAGAGAAAGAAAATCACAAACAAACAAAAACAGAAGTAAACAAGAAGAAATGAAATAAACTCGATACACAGCACCAGAGGTTGGTCAGTGAGCGTCTGCGGATCCATGTCGTCTGAGGTTGAGACGGGAGGTTACGTTTAGCAGGCTGCTGTCTATCTACTTGCCAAAAAATCAATAGTAAATGGCAGCGTCTTGTTAAATGACAACCTTTAGTCCATCTATCCGTCTCTCTCTCGCTCATCAGCTCCTAATTTGCCAATATTTGCCGAGATCACATTTAAGTCTCTCCCGAGCAGAAGTGCTGAGAGGGTTTGTCACGTGACCTTGGCCCGGTTCAGTCCGAGGCATCGATATCCTCGCAATCGTTTGTCTTTTTACCCGCAGGAGTTTTAAACGGTCATCTTGTGGCTGCTTAATCGATGCGGTTCTAGAGGGGTTGGTTATTTGGCAGCACTACAGGCTTTGTCTTTGTGTTTCTCCTTACTGTGGTGATCCCATGGTACACCTGGCTGACTTTAAATGCGTTCACATTGTGGTTCTGGTTAAGACAAGTAAAGAGTCTAGCTGGAGACGTCGGAATTCAAAACCTAGATTTTGCTTTACCATACTTCAAAGAACAACATGAACTCGTAGTACTTTTTATTCATTCATTCTGTTGTCTTTCCACCTTTAAATGCAAAGCATAGTTTAATTTAGGATTTTTACAAGAACACCATCTACACTAAAAACCCTCAGAACACCCTAATAACTACATAGCGACACAGTAAAACAAACTGAAAACTGTATAGCAACACAAAAAAAACAATATCCTAGCAACACACTCACACAATGCTCAGAACATATTAGCAACTGCACAGCAACACACACCTATAATATTCTAGAAACCACATGACAACACTCACTACACCCCGGCAACTTCATAGCAACACACAAAAACACAAACACCCTAGCAACTGCATAACATCACACTCGCACAACGCTCAGAACATCTTAGCAACTGCACAGCAACGCATAAAAAACACCTATAATATTCTAGAAACCACATGACAACACCCCGGCAACTTCATAGCAACACACAAAACACAACACCCTAGCAACTGCATAACATCACACAACGCTCAGAACATCTTAGCAACTGCACAGCAACACATAAAAAACACCTATAATATTCTAGAAACCACATGACAACACTCAAAACACCACAGTAACTTCATAGCAACCCTCAAGTCAAAACACTCCCAACACCCTGGCAACTTCATAGCAAAACACACTCACAACGTCCTAGCAACCGCATAGCAACACAAAAACAATTACAATGCCCTGGTAACTTCACAGCAACACTAAGAACACTAACAACACCATAGCAACACATGAAAATACTCACAACACCCCGGCAACTTCATAGCAACACTAAGAACACTCACAACACCTTAGCAACACATAAAAACACCTATAATATTCTAGAAACCACATGACAACACTCAAAACACCACAGTAACTTCATAGCAACACTCAAAACACTCCCAACACCATAGCAAACACATGAAAACACTCACAACACCCCGGCAACTTCATAGCAACACTAAGAACACTCACAACACCATAGCAACACATGAAAACACTCACAACACCCTGTAAACTGCATAGCAACAGACTAAACCCCACTCATAACATCAAAGCTCTTCATCTCTAGCACAGCACGAGCTGCATGTAACCTCGTCTGATTTGGCTGTAATGAGGCGCATGTTCATCACCGCTGGAGGGGACTGCACAGGTGTGCTTACACAGCCCTAATTAATATGATTACACTCATTTAGCAGCAGAACTAGTTAATTAAGCATGATTAAGCTCATTTAGGAACATGCTGTTATCATTTTCTTTTCCAGCCAATCACACACTACTCCGCCTCTAAACGAAGACCACTGGGTGCTCAGGCGTTATACTGACTCCAGATCTGGATATATTTGACTTAAAAACATCAGTTTACAATGAAGTGTCACTTGTTAACATTCGTTAATGTATTAAGTAACACAAACAAACAATGAACAATGCATGTATTACACTATTTATTAATGTTATTTAATGAAAATTAAGTTGTTTATTCATGTTAGTTCACTGGGCATTAACTAATGCTAACAAACACAACTTGTGATTGTAATAATGCATTAGTAAATGCTGAAATGAACATTAACTAAGAATAATAAATGCTTGTCGAAGTATTGCTCTTTCTTAGTTAATGTTGTTAACTAATTGACCTTATTGTAAAGTGTTACCAGATTCTCTCTCTGTCCTGTCCTGAAGAAGCTATCAAGCTCTGTGGTATGTTTGTTACTCTATTAAAACTACAACTGGGAAGTTATTTAAGAAACTAGTTAGCAACCACACAGCTAGTCTCGTGTAGCCAGACATTCAGACTGAAGATCTGGAATCATTGGTAGTTTGGCTAAGGCCCCGCCCATGAGGACGTTTGACTGACATGTCAAACAACCAATCACAGTTCGTTCGATTAGCGTCACGTTTCAGGGCGTGGAAATGTCGCCACAATAACAGACCGTTGGGTAAAACTATTATTATAATTTTTTTAGTTAGTTAAAATTATTTTGTACATATTTTAGAGATTTAATGCCGCAAACTTAAAATACATTTCACTTACTTTTAGTTGATCCTGATAAGTGTTCGTCGTCACAGTTGTAACACGACGGCTTTCTCCTTCGATGAGGGAGTTTGGCGTCACGGCATCGTTGTTTCCAGGCAGAACATGACACACACATCTCACGTAGATACTGTCTAATTCAACCAATCCGATGATGACTTCAAAACATCCCTGAAGTGTTTCCACTTTTGTGTGCCATATGCATCAGAGGATTAGCCAACGGTCCAACCACAGTAACACCCTGTTAACTTAGCAGCTAACGTTAGCTAGCTTGAAAAAAGAAAAATATTTTTTCAATTTTTGGTGTGGTGAACTACCCTTTTCATTATTTTTTATTAGTATGTTTTTTCACGCTTTTTTATTAATATGCAATATTAAATTATTTTGACAAAGTTATAATCTAAATAAAATATAAACACAGCCAGTAGGTGGTGGCAAATGTCTTAATCAAAAAGTCTTTGAGTCATTCATTTTATTTAATTTAACTAAATCATAAAATATGTAAACGTATTTGTATTTATTCAAATTCAAAATAATTTAAATCATATTAAAAATTATCATTATAAAAACACATAAACAAAATATTTAATTTGAAAAAAAGATCATGTCACGTGACCATTAACTGCCATTGGAGAACTGTGAACATGCAAATGTGTTATTATTAAATAATTTAAATATCACTTAAAGACAATATTTTAGGTCGAAGAGATTTGGTTGGTGAATTTAGCAAATAAATACATATTTATTAATATTAGTGTTTCCTAAAATGTGCTTTGGTTCGTGAGGGAACTGCTGGAGATTTAGCTAATACATAAATAAATTATTATAATAAACAAAATAAAATGTGAAATTAATTAAAATATATCAAAATAAAACGCCTACTAAAAAAAATAATATTTTGCAAAGTATCATTTTTCCTGTGTGTTGTGTGACCATTAACTGATATCAAATAACATGAACATGCAAATGTGTTGTTCAATTATTGAATTTTCATGTCAAATTGGGTCTGATTTGAACAAATATTTATATATCTCTCTCCATGATTTTATCATGTATATGCCTCTTTGCTGGAGATGTCAAGGCTGGTTTCATCAGTCGTTCTTTGGCATCTGTAATAGAGAAGCAGCAGCATCTGAACTCCTTTCTGCAGTCCGAGATTTTGAATTAGTCGTCGCTGACCTCACTAATTAGTCATCAGCATAAATAACGAGTCAATGAGTTGAACTCACAGCATGTCATAAATCAAATACTTCAGGCTGCTCAGGGTTCAGCATGAAATGAATCACCTTCTCTATTAATGATGGTACCACACACACACACACGCACACACACACACACACACACACAGACTCACACACACACACACCACACACACTCTCTCTCTCTCTCACACACACACACACACACACACTCTCTCTCTCTCACACACACACACACACACACACCACACTCTCACACGCACTCTCTCACACACACACAAACACACACAGACACACCACACACACACACACTCTCTCACACACAGACACAGACACACACACACACAGCACTATTAATGATGCTGCTGTGTGGAGGAGACAGGAGCTGTAAATCAGCGCTGATAACGAGGGTCTGAGATACACCGCTCCAAATGACCCCACGTTCTCCTGCACTAATGCAATATAATACACGTGCATGCATCTACCCTAAACTGTCATGTAATGCTTAATGGTATGTCTATTTATTGAAATATACTGTGCATGTTCTGTGTAGAAATAGTGTATCTTGTTGATAATGCATATATTTTTACATTTTTAACTGAAAATTGTTATAACTTATAAAAGAGTTTTATTTTGTCCATACACGCATCTCTACCAAAGCACCATTCTTGCCCCTGTTATGCATGCAAACTTCACATTTGTGCATAATTTGAAAATATTATGGCTTAAATGGAAAGGACACACAGTTAAATGATCTATTCACAAGTGATATTCTAACCGTTTTCTTCACGTCACGCCTCATATTTCATCTCAAGCTATCACTGACTCTTTTGATAGAAAGACAAAAATTATAATAATTAAAAAGTCATGATTGAATATCCGAGGGGGCATTTGCTGCTGTTTATAAAAATGTAAAAACATATATATATATAAAAATATCCCCCCCCCCCCAAAAAAAATACATAAAAAAAAATCACCCTTTTTTTTTTTTTTTTTACAAAAACAAGCAAACAAATAAAAATGATATGATAATTTGAAGACTGTGGTTATGATTTTTGTTTTAGCAAAAAAAAACTACTTTTTAAATATAATTGTCAACTTTTACATTTTATATATTATTTTTACACACACACACACACACACACACACACCACACACACACACACACACACACACACTAGGGCTGGGTCACGATATTAGATTTTTCATATCACGGTTATTGTGGCCATAAGAGTTCATGATACCGATATATCGCAATATCTATAGAAACCTTGGGGGGGGGGGGCAATCAAAAAGACCTTGCAAAATAATTACATTAAAAAAATAAGACATTTGCACAAATAAAATAATGGAAAGAAAGTGTCTGACCTTAATGCACCAAGAGAAATGATGAAATCTCTTGTTTAAATAAAAATCGATTGCTGGCTGCCCACGTGGACTCAATAAAGCACCGATCAATTCCTCTATCCAAGGGGAGGAATTCAATTAGTGTCTGTTTCTCACACAAACAGACTTCAAAATACTCGTTACACAATTAATCTGTGAAGCTGTGCAATATAAACACCATCAGATCTGACATTTCATTTGTGTTTCACAGCAGAAAGAAATAATGCACAACATGTGGGCTAGTAACTATTTACTTAAATAGGTCAAGAAGTATAACGAGAGACATCTCTAGAAACAAACTCATCATGTTGATGCCATAAAGTGAGCGTTTAACAGCGCTCGTGAGATAGTGTGTGTTTCTCTGGAGACGCTCAGATTAACGCCGTGTCTCGACACAAACCCTGATCACGTGGGTCACTTTATAGCAGCACGAGCGAGAGAAACGAGCCGCTCTCCAGATGATCAGAAGCAGCACGGTGAAGGTTAAACTGTACTAGTCTGAAATAAAGTGTGCGCTCACAGAACGGAGTTATCTACAGTCTGATCTGAAACAAACCCAGCGGCTGCTTTTGTGATTCTGGTCTCTCAAATACTAGGACTGACCGGAGATAAGAGACGTCCAAACCTGATAGTGATTAGCTGGAGGAGAGTCGTTCTGCTTGAGTCAGTTCTTCTGAGATGTTGGAGAGTCAGGTATCGAGTCCGAGTCTCGTACATGTGTCCAGACATCAGTCTGAAGACCTCATCTGTAGAGAAAAGTCTCGTACATGTGTCCAGATATCAGTCTGAAGACCTCATCTGTAGAGAAAAGTCTCGTACATGTGTCCCGACATCAGTCTGAAGACCTCATCTGTAGAGAAAAGTCTCGTACATGTGTCCAGACATCAGTCTGAAGACCTCATCTGTAGAGAAAAGTCTCATACATGTGTCCAGACATCAGTCTGAAGACCTCATCTGTAGAGAAAAGTCTCGTACATGTGTCTAGACATCAGTCTGAAGACCTCATCTGTAGAGAAAAGTCTCGTACATGTGTCCAGACATCAGTCTGAAGACCTCATCTGTAGAGAAAAGTCTCGTACATGTGTCCAGACATCAGTCTGAAGACCTCATCTGTAGAGAAACATCAGAACCGATCGTAATCCGCTGGAACAGCTTTCATTCATTTCATTTATCTCAGCTTCATTTAGATAATAGTACAGCTGTGTATGCCTAGTTCTTTATATATATATATTGAATAGATGTAGAATAAATTTGATGTATATTAATATAATTTTTGAAGATATATATGTGTAATATAATTTTTATCATAATATAATTTCAACTACTTATACAGTATTATTAGAATATAAATATATAATATTATATATGTATTTCAATATTTTAATATACAATTTTATCTATTATATTATTAAATAAAATACACAGAATCTATATTTACATTTTTATTTGTGTATAATTAATCACTGTATATGTGATAATGTGTAATATATTTTATGTTAAATCAAATACAAAATATTTCTAAATTGGTGATGTCTACTTAATACATTCTCATGTAACACAAAAATAGATTTAAATAATGTTTTGGGGGTATTTTCACACCCAAATGTAATTTGCGATTAATTAGATTAATGAATAAACACATTATAATCGACTATATACTGTATATAAGAAAAATCGGTATGTATGTACAGTCTTGATCTCTCAGTATGTAGTGTTGATCTATTTCTGAGCACTACACTTCAGTGAACACATGAGGATAGCATTACAGAAGAATAGCACACGTCTCAATCGTCCCGCTCCAAACACACACGCTCTGCTGTGACACGTAGCATCTGTCATCTGGACAATCAATGGTTCCTCTCGAAGATGACCGTCACGCCGAGCACGGACGGAGAACATGATCCTCTCTAGAGGGGGATAACAGAAGAACAGATTTAGAGCTAGATATGGACCTAGTTTCCCTGATGCACAGATTGAGACACTTCCTCTGTACTTTAGCCGTGTCGTTAGATAGCACGAATGCAGATGAGATTGAAAGTGACAGACGTCGGGAGAATATACCTCTCACGTATTCACTCGAGCGCTCTAGATCACGCTGGGGGATGGTGAATGCTCATCTTATGGCTGTTTTATTAATTCATATCTGCTGTTCTCATCTCTACTGCCTCAGAGGAACCTGATGAACCCCTACAGAGAATATCAGATGTCCGAGAGCACCGAGAGAAAGCATTACGACTAAGAGAAGAGAGTATTTACCAGACTGAAGCTACACTGCTTCAGTGTAGCAAAAAGTGATTTCATCTTAAAATCATCAAAAAGTGATTTCATCTTAAAATCATCAAAAAGTGATTTCATCTTAAAATCATCAAAAGTGATTTCATCTTAAAATCATCAAAAAGTGATTTCATCTTAAAATCGTCAAAAAGTGACTTCATCTTAAAATCGTCAAAAAGTGATTTCCTCTTAAAATCATCAAAAAGTGATTTCGTCTTAAAATCATCAAAAAGTGATTTCTTAAAATCATCAAAAAGTGATTTCGTCTTAAAATCATCAAAAAGTGACTTCGTCTTAAAATGATCAAAAAGTGATTTCGTCTTAAAATCATCAAAAAGTGATTTCGTCTTAAAATCATCAAAAAGTGACTTCGTCTTAAAATCATCAAAAAGTGACTTCATCTTAAAATCATCAAAAAGTGACTTCATCTTAAAATCATCATAGAGTGATTTCATCTTAAAATCATCAAAAAGTGACTTCATCTTAAAATCATCAAAAAGTGATTTCATCTTAAAATCATCAAAAAGTGATTTCATCTTCAAATCATCAAAAAGTGATTTCATCTTAAAATCATCAAAAAGTGATTTCATCTTAAAATCATCAAAAAGTGATTTCATCTTAAAATCATCAAAAAGTGATTTCATCTGAAAATCATCAAAAAGTGATTTCATCTTAAAATCATTTGTTACCTCGCTTCGCTGACTTAAAGTTTCTAGTTTAGTCAACTTGAAATGTTAAGATACTCAATGTTAATTGAATATTTTAGTTGACTAAACTAAGTGGTGTAACACATTATTTTAAGATGAAACAATCATTTTTATTAATTTAGTGATTACAGTAGTTAGCGACAGCATTCAAGGAGTGCAGATATTTGCCCCAAACACAATGAAACATTGTACTTTAGTGAAACCTTGCTGGTTTTACTCTGCTTGAGTCTGCGTGCTGCCACACACACAAGATTTCATTATAAATAGGATTATTATTACTGTAAAATGTGGTAAGTTTACTTTACTTAATCATTTTAAGACAACTGGTTTCCTCAATTTCTTTAAGTAATTAAATCATAATAAAAAAAAGGATAAGTTACGTGAATTGTCAATTGTCACGCAACTTTTTTATGATTATTATTTAAGGCAACAGGTTTCTTCATTTTTTAAAGTTAAGTCAGCATCGCTTTTTACAGTGTATTTAAACTACATTTAAAAGAATATATACAAAATAAACAGCACTTGCATATATTTTTACACATAATTCTCTATAAGATTTTTATACTAATATATTTTATGAATACATTTATTCTTTAAAATATTTATAAAATCTTAATCTTTAAAAATATATAATACATATTTGTATTGCATTAATTTTTTTGTATATATGTAAAATTTAATTTCATTATTAATTTAACAACAAACAAATATGGGATTGTGTGTATATATGTATATATAAATATGTAAATATATGTATATTGTATATACATTGTGTTAAATATTCACAAAAATACATATTATTATTATTATTCAAAAATAATACTTTTTATAATATATATTAATGATTTATTCATAAATAAATGTGACCCTGGAGCACAAAAGCAGTCATAAATCGCTGGGGTATATTTGTAGCAATAGCAAAAAATACATTGTATGCTCAAAATTATTATATATTTTGTAAAATTTAATTAGTAATATGCATTGCTAAGAACTTCATTTGAACAACTTTAAAGATGATTTTCTCAATATTACATTTTTTTGCACCCTCAGATTTTCTAATAGTTGTATATCAGCCTAAATATTGTCCTATCATAAACCATACATCAATGGAAATATTATTTATTCACCTTTCTGATGATGTATAAATCTCATTTAAAAAAAAAATTATCCTTATGATGGGTTTTGTGGTCCATGGTCACATATAGTATGTAATATAATTAAAAATGATTTACTTGAAATAAAAACTGTTTTTATATATTAACTATGAGAAGCTAAAGTGGTACTTAAACTGAAGAAATAAATTCATAATAAACACAACTATTAAAACTGGAAAACACCGTAATTAATCCATCAGTGGACAAATGATGAAAACAGGCTCATCAGCTCTGTCTCTTCCGGTCTTTCTTTGTCTCCGTCGCTCTCTTCCTTTGGCCTTTTATCATCAAAGAACACATCTGTTTATTGTAGTTCCTTCGCTGCCTCTTAAGTGTGCTCGTGTTGCCTTGACCGGCACACTTGCATTGTTACTGAAGTGAAGCAGTAAAAATAAACAGGCCTGAGAATGAGAGGCGTACCTTCCTAAACATCAATCGTTGCAGCAGGGGAAGAGACAATCCCAGAGTGACAGCATCGCCGCGGTCATTTCCGCTCAACGTGTTTGCGCTGACAGTATATTGTCCGTCTGCTCGGCTGCTGATCTCGGGTCAGTTTGACCTCAGGTTCATCTGGAGGACTCAGATTCCCGGCAGCAACATGATCTCTGGCCTGAGTGCAATGAGAGAGCGTGAGCGAGTCTGAACCCTGAAAACTAGTGCTGTTCAATAAAAGCTGTTAATATTACTCATACTGAGTGTAAGTCGTTTGATCAGATCTCTAACATCAGGCTTTACAGTTCATTGTGTAAGTCATCCCCTGTTGAAAAAACAGCATATGCTGGTAGGTATGTTTTGAAGCATGGCTGCTGGTTTGAGCTGGTTTAAGCTGGTCCTGAGCAGGAGCTAGTTGCTTAGGACCAGCACATGACCAGCTTAAACCAGCAGCCATGCTTCAAAACATACCTAATGTAACCAGCATATGATTTTTTCAACAGGGTCCTGCAGTATTTGTGCTTCAGACACTGAGAACTCCCACAGAACCATCTAACACCATAGCAAATGCCACAACACCCTAGCAACGGCATAGCAACACCCTGGAAACCTCCTACTACTCTGAAACCACTGTAGTCTTTGTATAAACAATCAGTTAAAAACTCTTCATTAAAAAAAAATTCTGTTTAGTTTCATCATTGCTCAAAATATTATTTGCTAAACTGGGATAACCTGATCAATTTTTTCTAATGTTTAAGACTGATCCATTAAAAGTGACGTGACATTCGGCCAAGTATGGTGACCAATACTCTGAATTTGTGCTCTGCATTTACCCACCCTATGTGCACACACACACAGCAGTGAACACACACACACACACACACACACACACACACACACAGCAGTGAACACACACACACACACACACACACAACACACCATGAACACACACGCATGACACACACACACCACACACACACACACCACACACACACACACCACACACACACAACACACACACACACACAACAACACCACACCACACACACAACAGCAGTGAACACCACACACACACACACACACACACACAGCAGTGAACACACACCACACACACACACACACACCATGAACCACACACACACACACACACACACACACACACAGCAGTGAACACACACACACACACACACACACACACACACACACACACACACAGCAGTGAACACACACACACACACACAACCCACACACACACCACACACCAGGTGCACACACACACACAGGCACACACACACACAACACACACACACACACGGTGCACACACACACACACACACCACACACAGGTGCACACACACACACACACACACACACAGCAGTGAACACCACACACCACACACCACACAAGTCACACACACACACACTCACACACACACCACACACACACACAGGTGCACACACAACAGGTGCACACACACACACATACACACACTCACACACACACACACCACACACACACACACACACACACAGGTGCACACACACACACACACAGGCGCACACACACACACACACACACACACACACAGCACTGAACACACACACACACACACACACACAGGTGCACACACACACACACACACTCACACCACCACACACACACAACAGCAGTGAACTATGCATAACTTCTAGAGGCACAAAGACAAACATAAATATCTCAAAGTGACGTAAAGCTTGTCCAAACGGCATAAACCAAAATAATGTATAATGTAAGATGAATAAATGAAAGAGCTGAAGGAAATATGGGGTCATCGTGACAGATGTGTGTCTTCCTGTGGATGGAGACGCCACGAACATCCCACACATGAACACTAGTTTAACACTAGATCAGCTCTGTACGGACACAAACCGAGACTTGTCTCTGGGTTCGTAACAATGAACTAAAGATCGGTTTATATGGAGTTATTTGATTAGACTATACATTAACACGAGGCTAGCATTATAAATAACTTATTTACATTGCCTGTGTACAATTATGTCCAATACTTACTAATGTCATAACTGATCATGGGCAAAGTACTGTAACTATTATGTTTGGTAAAAAATGTAAAAGATGTAAAAATAATTGTAAAAATTTTAAGAAATTTTAAATGTATGTGAAAAATCTATATTTTCTATGGTAATTATAAATAGCATGTTATGCTGTTAGAGCTTAATTTGACTATCTATCTATCTATCTATCTATCTATCTATATATCTTATCAAAGCTTAACAAACTTATAACTACCCCAAACGTAAAGTGTTTGATTAAAGCAATTAAACTCACTTTAAACTTTCTAGAGAGGCT